>JAOVYX010020844.1:0-16502 GCA_035668315.1 Drosera spatulata | reverse complement strand
CATTTTTTATGATGTTCTTCATGGGTGGCTTCTGAAATTGTTATTGTTTAGCTGTTTGATGTCTAACCTGACCAATCCATACGATGGACTGCAACCCAACGATATTTTGTTTCAGCTGAAGGTGGATGATGTTATTGTTTTTGGATTTTACGGTAAAATTTTACCAGATTTTTTGCTTTTTTGGGTGATGCTTTTTTGGGTGATTAACACTATACTTGTCCCTCAGAAGATAATAGGCAGAGGATATTTATGGAATTAAGAACAGTTTGCTCGAGTGTCAAGTCTGGTGGTCGTTATAGGAATGGAACACAGTTCTACAGATATGATGAGGAAGGCACTTCCTCTGCTAAGAGATAGCCTACACGGTTGTGCTAGCTCTACACTTTGAACTACTGGACCCTGAAAGTCATGTTGACCAGGAAGTCAAAAGTTTAGAATGGAAATAACTTGGTTTCCTCTGTTCCTATGAATTTGAGTTGCAGAAAGCATATGCGCTGATCAATTTGTGATCCTTGGTATGGTGTGTGTGGAGGATCTAATGTTTTTGCTTCTTTGTCTTTTCTTGTTTCAGAAATTTTGAGATCCTAATTTAATAACTGAGTTCTCGAGTCCTGCAGTTTCTCTTTTTTTTTGTGGCCCCTATTCTTTTCTCTCCATTCATGGTGGGCATTAAATCGCAGCTTTCAGAACATTGTAGCATGATGCTCTTTTGTCTTTTTTCCCTAGCAGTTCGTGTACAACTTATCTCAGCTAGCGACTTTGTAGTTGAGCTGCCATCATCCTCCAAAGTTTGCATTGATAAAATTTTTGTATGCCATGATTTTACATATCCTGTTTTCTTTGTTTTGCAGATCTCTAGATCTATTGGTGATGTATACTTGAAAAAGTGTGAATACAACCGGGAGCCTCTGTATGCCAAATTTCGCGTCCGGGAACCTTTCAAGAAGCCAATTTTGAGTGCTGAGCCATCGGTCACTGTGACCGAGCTGCAGCCAGAAGATCAGTTTGTTATATTTGCTTCGGATGGTTTGTGGGAGCACCTAAGCAACCAAGAAGCTGTTGATATTGTTCACAAGGGTCCTCACAATGTAAACAGAAAATCTCTTTCCTTTTCATCTTCCTTTCCCTCTAATTTTTCCCCCTCCTTTCCTTGAAGTAATTTGATGTTCTGCATTGTGGTTCACTAAAAACGTTTTATGAAAACATGAGCTGGGAAATTGGCAAAAGGTTTATACCATTGTATAATTTTTTTTATTCAAGATTTAGTTGTTGTAACTCTGATTTGCTATCTAAAGCTTTATTTGGTATGGTGTCTGAGTCTTGCTTTCTGTTTTAGATTATCCAATTAACGAATAAATACTAGTTGTTTGACTATTCCTTTTCTCTTGTTTTTTTTTTTGGGTAAAGGACAAATCATAGGTAGAGAAAAGAAGTTTAGTTAACGTGGATCTGAGTTTCAATTTCTTGTTTTCATTTTCCCTTGTTTTTAAGATCATGTAATCGTTATGTTTAATGTAACTATCGTAGTGTCATTATTGGGGTTTTTTAAAAAGTCACCATGTTTGGATTGCATGTTTTGAGTAGCCGTATCAGACAATCGTTAAACTATGCATCCTTAAATTCTTTAACATTCCTCTCTCGATTCTGAGGAGGAATGAAAATTTTTCGCTTCTAGCATTTCTGCAAGAGGATGTATAATGAACTAAATGGTGCATTTCAAGCTGTGTGTTTTGAAAAGCATTCTTTGAGTATGCTAGGCCCTATATTTTTAAGCTTAGCGCCTCATACTTGTTGATATGAGATACGTACAATGAGGTGTGCCCGCACTCCTATGGGGTGTGCCTCAACTGTGCGCTTCAATGAGAGGCGCTGCGTATGCCTGGGAACATATCAATCCTTTTGTTCCCGCTTTCTTTTGTTTCTCCGGTTTCTTCTATATATTTGGCGTTTTGGATTGAGTGCCTGACTGAAATTTATCTTTTTTATTTCAATTTTTCCTGATACCGTAGCATGTCCCTTTGTTCCTTAACCCATAACCCTGACCTCGAAGCTGCCGGAATCGGCCAGCAGCACTGACACCAGTTGCCAGTTCTTTCCGTCACCTTCACCATTACCATGTACTGCTATTTGCTTCACTTTTTGTTCACTTTCAGTTTACAGCTTCTCTTAGGTCTCCATTTTTGCTGTTGATGAAAATATAACATTAGGCTGTCTAAATGAGATTAAAGAACCACACTAGGAGTGCATATTTTGCTCAAATTTCAGGTGTTGGATTGACATTTCTATTCCTTTTTTTCATGGTTAGAGACTTGCAATCCTTTGGGTACGCGCTAGGTAAACCTTGGAGACATGGTCTAACATCCAAAGCCGTTCTTTTAGCAGTGTTTTTGAGCGTATGGATGCTTTACCCCCCTTATTTTTGAGCCGGGAATGTTTCTGCTTTGGTTATTTGAACCTTTCCAAAGTCCATACTGCTGAACTTCTTATCATTGTTACTCTGTGAGCAGGATGATCTATTTGCTCTTTTTCAGCAAGCTTTTTTTTTTCCCTTGCGCTTTTTCCCCCTATGTTGCTAGTTCCTCACTGGATTGCGTATTGCTTTTGCTTGCAGGGAAGTGCAAGAAGACTAGTGAAAGCTGCACTGCAGGAAGCAGCTAAAAAGAGAGAAATGAGGTACTCCGACTTGAAGAAGATCGAGCGAGGGGTACGTCGTCATTTCCACGATGACATCACAGTTGTCGTCATTTTCTTAGACTCAAATCTCGTCAGCAGAGGTAGCTCAGCTAGAGGTTCCACTTTATCCCTCAAAGGCGGAGACGTCAGTGTCCCTGCCAGAAGCCTGGCACCATGTGCCGCCCCTATAGATGATAATGGCTGATTCGAGAAAAGTTGTTCCTACTTATCTTTGTTGTATGCAGTGCACACAAAAAACAACCTTCCTCTTCAAACATGGCTCAACCTTCAGGTGATAAAACTATTTTACTACTACTGAGAAAGATAAGTGAGGGTGTTGGTATTTAATTTCAAATTCATTAGTGTATAATATAAAGTATACTCGCCGGAAGAGCATGTCATTCTAAAGCTTCTTGAGCAGAACAGGGAGACGAAAGAACTCGGTATCTCCATGCTCAAAGGTGATGAGAACTTTCTTTTTTAACACTTTTTATCGTTCTAGCCTTCTGCTTAATCTATACTGATCATTTTCTTTGTTCACTTGCTCTCCAAGATGCGATGATTAATTATTAGCCGCAGCTCTTCTTTTTGCTTTCCGCAACGATTACGCTGCAGCATGTGAACTGCCGCTATATTTTTTTATCCTTGTTTCTGCTTCTCTCTTTTCGCATGCTTTCAGTGTCAGGAAGCTTATACTGGTAGACTCTCAGTATCTGGGTTGAGTTGGCGTCTCTACTGATGTGCACTGGCCGTCTGCTCTGAGCTTGTTTGGGTGTGTAGAATTAGGCAGCGTGTCCAAATGGAAAGCTGATGGATCGAAAAGCTCATGGATCGAAAAGTAGTATTTGGAGAGAGAGAGAGAGATGAGATTAGTTAGATAGAAACTGGAAGGCGCCTAAGAATAGAATAAGGATATCATGACTTTGTCAGCACACAGGATTTGCCCATGACCGTGAGGAGAATGCATGAAACGTCTGTTGAAAGTGGTTTGAGCATGTCTTTCCTAGGAGTCATGAGAACCTACAAGAATAGTCGTGGATGGTCATGTAGAAGGAATGACTAACACAGCGAGACCAAAGGAAATTTGAACTTACATGAGAAGAAATATAAGTGTCTTTGAGCTCACTCACTCGAATGGCCACTTACCACCGGAGGTAATCGAAGGATGGACTATGCATCAGGTGGCGGACAGCAGTGTGTGATGATCTTTCCTATTGAAGGATGATTTTACTCCGGTAGCAGGTTCACGAATAAGTAATGATCGGGTAAGCTGGGTGGTGTAGCATAGCATGCAAAACGAGACGTTTTGCTTTGGAAATAGAAGGAACGAACGAGGCAACCTGAAATGATGCTATACTCTCATGTACAAGGATGAGAAAGTGATTCCTTGAGACGGATGGTTTCATCATACAGGACAGTGAACGATGTGGTCGATTTGGAGAGATTCAAAGCAACTTACTGTAACAACAACGATGATCGTGTTTTCTTTGCGTGTGTTTTGCACGCCGTATCTGTCTTGTTGCAGCTAGCAAAGGCTCTCTGTGGCTTCCTAGTTGTGTTTCTTAGTTGTCGTTCATTTTCTTGTCGATTAGCTTCTTGTTGAGCTGGTGGCTAAGATGGGATTGTGGAAGTTGCGTTACTCACATTTGATTAAGGAGTCAGGGACCGTAAGCAAATGGAAGTACACACATTTTTCACAGAGCTTAACGACGAACGACTCCTGCTTATAAAGAAGCTGCTGCTCCAGAATCACAGATCTCTTCAGTATGAATGCTCGAGGATCTTCCCGGTTCACTAACTTCGATGGTTTTATAGGTCAAAGCAAGCATATTGAAGTAGTATAATCTATGATGTGGTTATCGGAGAGTTGTCACCGAGACTATAAAAGACCCGTCGATAAAAAACTAATCTTTTCGTTTTAAAAGAATTATATTCGATTGATCTGTCGTAATATTTTATATGTGTGTTGTTTTTTATTATAATAATTAATTTATTCTTTGATTTATATGGGTGAGAGGAATAAGAAAAAAAAGGAAAAAGAAAAAGTAATGGGATATATTGACGTGACAGTATAATATTTTGATATTTTTATAGAAAACAAATTTTTAAATAAAATAAAATTATAATTTAATTAAGATATTTTAATTTCACACGTATCTGTACTTTTTATTTTATTTTATTTTTTATTTTATTTTTGGAGGGAATGAGTAGAAAACATTTTTACTCTGGAGAAAACACAATGATGGTCCAAAACCATTAACTTTATAGAAATCCACTGTATGAAGAAGATGTCATTGATGATCATGTGGTTAATAGAATTTCTCCACTTTCAGCCAGGTTTGCAACAGTCAATCGATCATTGAATTAAACTCATGATGTTTTTGGTCCTCAAATCTTATTCGGATCTTGGTCATTGATCTTCCATACGTTTGTTTCTGGTTTGAATCCACATTTTGGTTCAACGTGATTCATTTCATTTGCACGTACTAAGAAAAGGTCAAGTTCCAACGTTCCAATAAAACGTAAAAAAAGGTGAGAAAACTATAGTACTAGTACTCCCCTACGACTATTGTCAACCAGTACAAGAATTGAATAGAGTACCAGCAGGCAAACAGTCACTGCACCCAAAAAAGCCATTTTCATGCGTTACGCTTTTCACTTTCTCCAAGATTAAACCCAATCATGATATCACTAACTCACTTCCTCGCTTGTGTCTCTGCTCCCAAAACTTCAACCACTTCCTCACCATGTTTTTTAAGGTATTTTTTTGTTTTATAATAGATATATTATTTTGATATAATATATATATTGATGTAAAATTTGACTTGTGTATAATGACGATCAAATATAACTTCTATAAATTTATCGTAAAACGTTAATGGTTGTGTAAATTACGTACTTCAATTTAATACATGTTACGAGACGATCATAGGTGATTTGATATGAAAATGAGATTTATATTCATATATATAGAATAATATAAAATACGTATATATTGCATCTATCGTGGGACAGAAAAAATATAACAATAAAACCCGGTGACAATGTGTATGGTGCCACATTAGATTTATAGATGTTGAAAGGCATTCCGTGTTAAGAGCTTCACGAGAATGTGAGTTGTTTGGTTCCTTACGTTTTGTGTTAGAAGTTAGTTTGAACAAGAGTAACTTGTCAACTCAAATTTTTAGGTTAAAAATTTTACATATACACTTGTTGGACTCTCCCGAATCCTTACACATGGTTTACTTATTTTATGTGTTTTCTTAAGTTAGATTCAGTTTCTATATGTCCAACATTATAGGATCCACTCAATCGCGATGCATTCTAGAAGATGAAGCACATGCTGCTATGTTATTAGTACTTTCTCTGCTTTTCACCATCTTTTGTCCACTCAAAATCTACCTCTTTTCACTCATTTTTATTTTGCCCTTTTACGTTCATCTTGGTTCTTGCTCCCTCCTCTCCATTATTATCTCAATCATGAGTCCCCTACCCCTCATCAATATCATATCTTTGTCCCCAAAATATTGTCAAAAGAACATCTCTCACGCATTTCCTCCATTATATATCTACCCAAGAACCCTCCCTCCCTGTGTTGCTCATCTTGCAAAACAGTATATGAAAATTCAATAGGTGAAATGATCTTACGAGCATTAATTCGTTACACAAGTGAATAGAGGATTCATCCAAATCACTGTTATGCATATGAGATATCCCAGCATCTTTGGGTCGGATTGATTGGCGGACCACAATGACATTAGACAAATGTAAGACTACCTTTACCCTAGTCGATATTTCATATTTATCCAAGTGAAGTTTTACCTGAGTCACGTAACGATCCTATATTGTTTAAGTTGCATGTTTTCACTGCAACCCATCATTGTTAAGAAAAAAATTACATCGACTTATTTGATGTGAAAAACGGAGTTCCAGAAGGTATGTGTTGGATAGTACCAGAAGCCATGAAGCTGGTGAAGGTGATTCATCTTTCTAACGGTACATATTTTCGTAGCCTCAGTCATGTGGGCAATAAAAGCCCCAAAAACAAGAAGCCAAGTGAGTAAATGCCAAATATTTACCACACTCTTCACTCTCCAGTTCCTCTCCACTCTTCGCATCTCCAAAACAGAGTACTCAACGCAGAGATCGAAACAGAGAAAATTCTCTCTGTGAATACCTCTGTGAGTGAGAGAGACCCGAAAACCCCAAATCATGGGTTGCAGTCTGTCAAGTAGAGAACGATCGAACGACGCCGTATCGCTATGCCGAGAACGAAAGCGTCTCATGAAAATGACGATCGAACATAGACAGGCATTCTCCCATTCCCATTGGAATTACACTCGCTCCCTCTCATCCCTCTCCTCTGCCCTCCGCCTCCTCATTGCCCGATTCGAAGACGGCAAACCCGTTTTCGAGGAGTCGGAAACAGCAGATCATGACGATGAAGAAGAAAGAAGTGGTACCGAAGAAGAAGAAGAAGAAGATCAAGGGGTGGTGTGTGAGTACTTTTATGAGGACAAGAAACAGCCGCCGCCGCCGCCGCCAATGCCGGAGCCGGAGAGGGGGTTAATGGGTTGGGATTTCTTCGGGTTGTTTGATCATAACAGCATTGAGACAATGTGCTTGATTGATCAGGGGCGAGACGTCGACGAGGAGGACCGTTCGGGGGACGAAAACCATGGCCGGGATCATCATCATCATCTTGAGAAGAAGGAGGTGGTGGTGACAGAAAAGGTGAATGTGAAGGAAGAGAGTGGAAAGGGGTTGATGGAGGCGTTGAGGGAAGTTCAAGAGCTGTTTGCTAGGGCTTGTGAGGGTGGATTTGGTGTTTCAAGAATGTTGGAGGTCAATGAAGGTCATCATCTGGTGCATTCTTCTTACTTGGGGGAGATTAAAGGTCAGTCAAAACCTATTCTTTGATTTGCTTGTTTAATGTCGATATGGAAATTTTACAGTGCGCGTAAAATTGTGTGTTCGTGTTTGGGATTGAAACGGTGACCAGGGTCTCCTTGATTTGAATTTTAACTATAGTCGAGTGATTTGAATTTTGATGAATGCAATGATGTTTGGCAATCGTGTTGGTATCAAATTTTAGCATTGGATCCTAATGTATTTTAATCTCTTTCATGGGATCTTACTCGTTTCAAGATAGCGGTGGATATAATGATGTTTATTCGACATTCATCTTGATATCCAGTATTAGATCCTTACTATTTTTCATCCAAGTCATTAGATCTTGGTATTAAGTTACTGTCCAACATCCTCTAAGCTATTTCATATGTGACGATTTCTAGTGCCATGATAGGCCGTGTTATAGTTCATATGTCCTTTTTGAGATGCTTCAATCCTAATGTAACGTTTAAGCTGACTGGTTATCTTAGCATGTTGCAGAACTTTCAAGCAACTTTATGAACTCAATATCTTGGTACCAACCCGTCTCCAATCAATCTTCGCCCCGTAAGAGTTTGCTCTCCAATAGCTCTGCGACGTCTTCAACATGGACAGAGTGTAGGAGCGATGTCTTTGATGGTTGTGGAGGAATGCGATCGGGAAGTCATTCATTCACATTGGGAAGGTTGTATGCTTGGGAGACGAAGCTCTTCGAAGAAGTGAAGGTATGCTACCAATGCTGCAGGACTCAATTGCAGTAATTGGTAAATGATGCACTAGGAAGATTAAAAAACATCATCTGTATTTTCGAGCTCGGAAAAGCGAAAGCATAGTAGAAACTGCATGACACACTGGGCGTACAATAGCTCTTTTGAACAAACACCTAATTTTGTGTGCCATAGCTTGCCTGTCGATTTTGTACTTTGATTTGTGCTGATCTCAAGCATACAACCTAACCACGGGCTCTTCTTATGAATATGAAGGCTGGACAGAAGTGTTCAAAGTCTTATCAGAAGAAATGGGCACAATTAAATAGACAGGCCGGCGATGGGGAAGATCTAGAAGCTCGAGACAAAGACGAAGTCACGGAGTTGTACACAAAGGTCTTGGTCTCTAGGAGAAGCGCCGAGTGCATCTACAAACAAATAGAGAAACTGAGAGACGAAGAGCTACTGCCTCAGATACTTGAGCTCCTAGATGGGTAAGAAAATTAGAGCTATTATTCTTCAATATCTCCAGTAATTTGTCCTGTAAATATACACATCATAACAGTATTGTTTCGAGCTTGCAGCCTAATGAGAACTTGGAAGATGATGTTGGAATCCCATGAAATTCAAGCTAGGGCAATGCGGCTTGTGAAGTCGTCTTCACGTCATGATTATAGCAAGTTTTGCTGTGAATCCAATGGAATTCTTGAGCTAGAGGACACGTTACAGACTTGGCATGCTTGTTTCTCCGCTTACAGGACTAGCCAAAAGGCATACATAAAAACTCTCCACGAATGGCTTTCAATGTTCGTAGGCATAGAATCTGATATGTACTCAAACGGGAAGGATCTTATCCCGAAGGGCGTGCAGCCTTTGCTTGCAACATTCCACAAATGGCTTGATTCATTGGACACACTGCCTGAGAAGGCGGTGAAAAATGCCATCAGAGACCTGACAAAGGATGTGCGGTCACTGTGGGTTCGACAAGGGGAGGAGCAACGACAGTTGAGAAGAGTTGATGGGCTGGCCAAAGAGATAGACATCAGATCAGTTGGGTATCTGAACGAGGCGAAAGACTATAGAGATCAGTTGATTAAGAAGCTCGAGATGGAGAAGTTGAAGCACCAGGACTACAAGATTGAAACACAAAGAGCTACCTTCAATACCCTTGTGAAGGGATTCTCCTCGGTTTTCGAAGCAATGGTCAAGTTCTCCATGGTTTCCGTCGAGTTGCATGCTGATCTACTTGCTTACTATGAGACGGCGAAGGACAGAAGTCATGAAACAGATGATAGAGTAGTCGAAAGACAGGAGCCAAGCGTGTCACCTCCATAATCATGACCCTTCTTCTTCTTGAGTCTTTTTTGCTGTTTTTGGGGATTGTTTTCGTAGGATTGGGTGTGTCGTCATACAAGGGCTAAAGGCTATTCTCATTCATTTGCATAGTATACAACCTAAACAGTATGTGTGTGATTTAAGGGCGTGTCCTTGTAAACTGATGCCTTCGGGTACTCAATTCTTTTGCGCTGGCAAGAAGTTTCAACAGATCAATTTGTATCAGAGAAGAGCACTGCTATGAGTTCAGAAATGGCTTCTCATGAGCAGTTTTGCATGATGCCAGACCTCGACTTGTTCTTAACTTTGAACTGCAATGTTGATGATCAAGAATGCAGCTCTGCACCAATTCAGACTTCACTAGTTATCATCCTTCAAATTTTACTAACATGAGATTTGGCATCTATTATCCTTCATATGCATAAGAACATTAATCCTTGTGAAAACAAACTCTGTGTAAAATCAAATGCTGTCTAGCAGAGCAATGTGAACATCGACTATGCCCAAATGAATGTTCTACAACAGCTTTTAGCTCAAAGAAGCTTGACTAACATGAAAAACAACCAACTGATCTCAAGAATAATGAACAACTCGTACAGAGAATTCCAGTTTGGTTTACAACAACCAAGAAGAGCTCGACACACAAATATTAACTCTACATTTCAATAGTTAGCACAGCTGAGTGTACAACCACAATTTTGAAGGATAAAGTCATGAAGAATGAAAAACCCTGCAGGCATAACCTATCGATCAAACCATCACAACAGAAACTTAAACCGAAATTTGCAGATAGACATCCTGACTTCACATTACACACATACCACAAACCGCGAAAACGGACCTCAGATAACCGAAAAGCAGCAAATAAAAGCCATGAAGTAACTGTTGATGCAAAATATTTGTGATCTTATAGGCTAAAGGCCTCGGGTTCGGCACAAACAATAACCAAGTACCTATAACACAATAAACAAAAAACATAACTATCTCAAGACAGCTAAAAAAATCCTACTCTTCAACTATGCACAATAGAGATCATCCAAACATCAACCATAACCCCATCTTGTTACATTACACGATCAAATCAAAACAAGCTCGCTTTCTTAGTATTATATATTTATAACATGTCACGTTCCGATCACATAACAATAACTCCCACCAATTGTTCCCTTAACTCTCATTCAAAGCATTCAGTGCTTTAATCTTGAACCGGTACCTGGGCGCCCGAGGGATCACCTGACTGGGCCCGAACCCCAACTGCCCAATCCCGTCCTCTAACGGAACCCCATCATCGTACACATACCCCAACAGAATCCCGCAGTTGCTGCACTTGATCTTGCTCCGTTTCCTCTGAATCCCCCAGTAGTTCACCGTCTCGAAAAAGGGTCTCAACTTGTTCTCTTGCTCGAGTCTGAATTTGGAGGGGTCGATGGCGGAGAAGGAGAGGGTGTTTTTGTTGCCTGCGTCGAAGGAGAAGGTGGGTGGGTAGAGGTGGGATGGGGAGAGGTTGAGGTTGATGGAGCATTCTTTGCAGGTGTAGATCGACGGTGATGCCATTGATGAAGGGGAGGAGATGATGGGGTGAATTGATGATCGATTGACTTTGGGCGCGGTGGTTGATGGGTTGATAACAATTCAATCGCGAATCCGCGTATGCGTTGAAATAGACAACAGTCCACATTTTCAACTAGACAATGTTCGATATATATTAGTGGATTTTATCATTAGTTTGGATTTTTGTTAGAGTTAATTTCTCGATATGATATCAGAACAGATCATAATATGAGATCACGAGTTCGATCTCTATCTTATCAAGATACAAAATGAAGTGTGAATAATTCTTTATCAAAACATATTGAGATGGGAGACACTGCATGATAAAAATATCCGGGTCACTTTTGCTCTTCTTGTTGTTTGACATCGATCTGCTTTCGCATTATGTACCGTTACCATAAACCTTCCTCTTGATGCAAGGGATCTCTACGCCAAGAGATTTGGGATAGAACAATACGTAGCTTGATATGTATGATTTGTACTTTAACAAGGCGACCAATCTTGGGCTTTGCCTTTTTGGGTATCCTCACACACGAATTCGAGCCCTTTTCTGTAGAAAGCTTGAGGGGATCGCTAGGAATCATAATTTTGTGGGGATTACAATTTTGTCTATATATATTTTGGTCATCTTTATGAAGGCGGGAAGGTTTTTAAGTTTTGGCCAACATATCTACTTAGTTGGATTTTGACTCCCTCCAACTCATCTATCTGTATAAAGTCTAGTCCTTTGAGTTGTTTTGTTATCAACTCCCTCCAACTCCCTCCAACACACGCTTCTTTGCTTTGGCGACTATAGTCAGTTCATCATTTCTCCTTTATCTTTGAAGGAGAATAATTCATGATCAATTCGAGTATCATAGCCCTAGGAGTGCCCCTCCTGTTTGGATCAGCCGTGCAGATACAACTAACCCTTGCATCTATGAGAAAAGATGAAACGACATTTTCCTTGTTAGCTTTTGAGTACAAAGCCAAATAACCCCTTTTTTCGGGTCTGTACCTGTAATTGGTCAAGGGCAGGATAGTGAGATTGCAATTTGTAGTAGGATTGTGAGATAAACTTCGTTGAGCAATCGACGTCCTGAATCCTAATCATTGAGGCGATTTGATGCAGGTGTATGGATACAGAATGTCCTTATGGGCTGAGCACCTTGGAGGTTTGGAAGAGCGATTCGAGAAACCATCAAGCCTAGAGATTGTAAGGAGAGTGAACGAGGTCGCCAGAGATAACTGGAGGAGGTACACAGATGAGAAGTTTACCTTGTTACAAGGCCATCTTCTCAAGTACCCTTTACAAATTGATTCTGATGGTAAAGTGTCCACGTTGCCCAACCAAGAAACTTTCCCAGACGTCGGAGGCAAGATACTGGGAGCCTATTCTCCTACTTTACCAGATACTCTAACGACATAAATCTAACGAATGATTGCAACTTACTAGTGACGGGCGCAAAGATACCGATACTAGCAAGCCGCGGCAGTTGCTGCTTTTAGAATCAGAGTGGTTTTCACACAGCTGTTCTGTTAACGTGTGATTGCTAATTGTATTCTCAGCTGTTTTAACATACTGCGCTAACTTGCTTAGTCGCCTTAGATGTTGATGTACATGAGATTCACGACGAATGCATGCGTTTATTGATTCTTTACCTCAGTATTTTCTAGTCTCGGTGAGCTCATTTCCTTTTTTAGGAGGACAAATTTTCCTGAAGGCTCCAATAAGCTCTTCCTAGCAAGTACTATAAGCAAAAGGAATCGAATTTTGGGAAATGTATCTCGGATAAAAATGTGTACAGCTTGTTCTCCTTTGTACCTTGTGCATGATTGTTGTTCTTTTAAGTTTGTAAATTTCATCGGATCATATATAAAGAGATCGGCCGTTATACGAGAAAACATCGTCAATTGACACATGACATGCGCCGCAAAGGCTTAGCCTTGCATGCGCCCGATGATGTGCGTACACTGTCACCAATAATTCAAATTAAAATTTGGTGATCATCATCAACATATGTTGGGCCGAGTGCTTAGGAACTTCATTCCTATTAAGCATATTTTGAATTCGAGAGCCAATTGACTAAGTAATTAGCCATGATTTTTAACAATTCAATAATATTCACTCATCATAAAAAATAATCCAAACTATCAATCATTCTATGATGTATCTTAATAATAAATCAGTCTTATAAATTGAGAGAACAGATGATATGTGAATTAAATCTTTGAGAACAATAAAACATTCAAAAACACTTCAATGACTAATCTGCTTTGAATGCAATGCTAAGAACTATGTACCGTTCCTTTAACAAATGTACAGGAGATGATGTATCTGCATCTAAAACAGGTACTCGTTGTGGTCGGTACGCGGACGGTCCAACTCAAGCATTACATTATGCTTCGACAACAAAAGATCTGATAACAGTTTACAAGTCACTTTCTTATTTAATTTCTATCCTCATTATTCGACTATTACATCGACCTTTTCTTTTCTCAATTTGGAATCTATCAACACATATTTGGAATCTAAAACAAGCCCTCGTGGTGCGGTGGTGGTAGTTTCTATATATCTCATGACTCATCGTGTATTATTGGTCATGGTAGGGTGTGGCGGTGGCCCATGGGTTTATGATCGTTATCAAAGTCGGATAGGCATAGCTGTTGCATGGACCATGAGCTATTAACTTTGGATGTTTAATTATATACTCCTACAATAAATATGAAAAGAAGATCTTCTGTTCGTAAATCTGGTAAAAGATCTACAACAAATATGAAAGAAACATCCTCTGTTCGTAAATCTTATAAAAGATCTAGGTTGATCCCTAATTACTGTGTTTATTATGAGAATCGATAATTCAACTCCTTTCAAAACCGTGCAGGGCTAGTTCAATTCACTTATTGGGATTTTAAGTTCACGAGCTAATGGGCCAACGAGAATTGATTTAATTTAATTTGTGTGTATTACTCTTCTAAATCGCTAGACACGAGCATTTTGAATCAACTGCTGTAACGCTGCTGAGTGCGGAGATACAACAGTTTTTATAAAGAAAAGCGAATTTATGTTATAACACAGACAACTGTTTAACCATAAGAAGGCAATCATATGGATGGAGATCAAACCTACTTGTGGGCCCAATAGCTTCTTTGTGCTCTATTTTTAACAGGCCTGGACCATCTGGACCAGCTCAAACAGTTCTTGGCCCGCCATGTTTGAAATGCTGACCTTCCACATCACTGTTCCATTTCCTCGATCCATGGAAAAATACATTTCATTTACTCCCTCCCTCCCGTATTTACTCATCCGTCCCGTGCTTATAAAAACATTTTGATTCGATATAAAAATTTATATGAATATTGATTTTATATAAATTTTTAAGAAAAAAAAATTTCCTGATGATAATGGGATTTACTATATCATTTGTGAGGGAAGATAGTGAATATGTTATATAAAATGAGATTGATTTGATTTTTTTATGTTAATAAATTATCAAAAAAGAAAATATTATAATTTTTTAAAATTGATCAAATAAAAAAATATTACGATTACGTCTATCACTATATTTTGTTTGATTGATGTTTTATTGACATCTTGTGAACCAAACTCATTTTGCACTCAAGAATTTTGTTCCAGGTTCGTGTTTCATGGCTGCAACAGATTCATAAAACTTGGAAACCATAATCTCATCAACCGACTATCTACACTACCTCCATCCCAACAAAATTGCAACATATGCATGTGTGATACAAAAAGTTTTTTATATTAAGAATTGTTCACGGGACGATCAAATGTCGTTTTACGTAAAATTAAAATGAAGTATTAATGATAGTTTAAGTTATGTTCTTCAATTCAAAGCCGTTGACGTTATTTTGTCATATCTCTAAGACGACTAATAAACCTCCTTGAAATACGTGTCTTGTGAAGTACCAAAAGAATCATAATAAGTCATAAAAAAAAAGATGAACAAATGAAATAAGATTGTACAAAATTTAATCCACATCATCCTATGAAGGTTTTTTTTTAATTTCAAAACGAAATTCTTGTGTTCCTAATATCAAATTTGTATAGAAAAAAAGGTTAGAAAGGCAAAATTATTCCAATTATTTCAACGAAGATTAGATCTGGATGCATTTGTCCATCCTAGTTTTTTTACAATCGTTTTTTATCTAGGCTAGATCCCGTATTTGGTCCAATCAGACCTGCTTTTATCATTTTTTTAGTTATAAGGTTGTAATTTTATTGGAACGAAGGAGTAATTGGGTTTCATATTGAATATTACAATTATTGTGTATTATTGCATTCTTTTGTCTAGACAAAGAAAATATTTGTCACTAACTTTTAATTATTATATATGTAATTTTGAACGATATCGTTGTGATAGATGAAGTATTTACTCTTTCACTAAAATTATAACGGGTTGATACAATACAATAATTTATGTGTTAGTTGAATTCATTTGAAATGATCAATTTATTTTTGTGAGTGTGTGAGAGGAATGAATGTGAAAAAAAAAATAGAATGATTTGATGCGATTTAAAATACTTCGTAAAAAGAATTTGATAATTTTCTGACAGATTTTTTTTATTTTAAGATACATTCAAATAAAATAAATATTCAATATTTATGGACGAAAAGAATATATAAATATCAAAAAAAAAATGCAACCTCGTTATCCCCTATTTGATTTGGATAAGCCACACTCATCACCAGACAACATAAAATGCACCCAAACGAAACCAAACCCCACTAACCCATCCACACACAACATGATAACTCACCCCCAACCCCACAAAACCAAACATTTCCAGTTCCAATCCCGCCACGTCACCCGGGCCCCACCTCACCCCCTCTCCCCTTAAAAAAACCAAACAGTCATTCCATTTCACTGCAGAATCATCGATTCCTCCGCTCTCTCCCTCTCTCCCCGGATTCACCCAAATCCCTAGAATCGAGACTCGGACAACAAACTTCTTCTCGAGATTCGAGTCAATGGCGATCGACGAGGATACCGAGAGCTGCAGCAGCAGTGCGATTGCGGCGGCGGAATCGTCTCCGGCGGCGATGGCGATGGCGCCGAGGGCGGTGAAGCACCAGATGTTGAAGCTTGATGTCTACAACGACGTGCTGAGGCGGCTCCAGGACTGGGATTTTGAGGAGGCGAGTGTGGTCGGGTTCGAGGATCAGCTTTGGCAACACTTCAATCGCCTCCCTGCTAGGTCAGTGATAGATTGATTAATGATCTGTGATGCTTTTTGACTTTGATCGTGTTGATGATGGAGAGATTGATGATGATGATGTGTGTGGATAGGTATGCGTTGGATGTGAATGTGGAGAGGGCGGAGGATGTGTTGATGCATATGAGA
>JAOVYX010020843.1:0-16502 GCA_035668315.1 Drosera spatulata | reverse complement strand
ATGCAACATATTCATCATTAACATCTCTGGTTTTAGTCAAATAAGCTTCATCTCATGATCTAAGGACATCTAAGTTCTTCGACGCATCCCTACTAATGATCTACTCACGCATATCAATCAAAATAAGCATGGAATGCATCATAGCATCAAAGGCAAACATTCTACAGAGAATAAAGTACTGAGAATAATTTTTTTATAGTGCTAGTCACGTTCCAAACTGAATCCAAAGTAATAGAAATGAATCGTGGATCAATTACCCTTGAAAAGTTTGATCCAAAGCCTCTCCTCTTCAAGTCTCCTCCTTCTCTAATCGCCTCTGCCGTCTCTGGTGCTCAATGATGATTAGACGAATCCTAACAACGTGTATTTATAGGCATGGGTTGAGACCAGATTGATCCGACGACTAAAAATTAATGTTCTGCATCAAGGAGACAATCACGGCCGCGACCAATTATGTGTCATGCCCGCGACTGGTGAAAAATCCGGAAATTCCCTGGAAAAATTCGTCATGTCCGCGACATGGTTGCCGTCGTGCCTGTGACATGGTGTTGTGTCTCCCTAAAACAATTTTAAAAAAAATACTAAACGACGTTTAAAAATCCTAGAAACATATACAACACTTCTAAACATGCTAAGCTAACATATCGATGTGAAACTTTTGCCGCATTAGCTCCCGAAATACAATAAACTTGTGAATTTCAACTTTTGAGCTCATGACTTGTATACCTTCTTTATCTTTCTTCATTTTGTTCCAAATTTTTCACCCATCTGCCAAAAACATAAAAACACAGCAGTACCAACATTCCAAGACAAAAAGACGATAAGAACATAAAATAGTGGATACATGAGTTATATAACAAACATTTAGAGTAAGGAAATGATGTGTGTTTTCATTCACATCATGGCGAGAAGAGAATGATGAAATGGCTTACAAAGATATCAGATATGACACTTGTTTATTTAGTTGTTTTGAGTTTTGTATTTCACATTATTCTTGTTTCTTCTTGTGTGTTTTCCTTTGGTTACGGGCAAGCAAATGTTTTGTTTGAGGGAATTTGATGTGTGTATAAACATACATCATCTTCTTAGTCATAGTTATGTGTTTGTGTCGGTTTTAGCCTCATCTTGAGTTATTTTAGTTCCTTTTACTATTTGGAACGTCGATACTGCCATATTTTTTGTTTTTCTTGCAGAATTGAAGAGTTCGAGGTGTTACTGATCGTGAGCTGCTTGGAAGGAGATTTGTACATGGATTTCTGAAGTTTTTGGTTGATCATGGAGGAGTTGAGACGCGTTCATCATTTGTTGGAGCTTCAAAGACGAAGTATGCATGTTTTGTGTCAGGTATGGGTCATTTAATGGAACACGGGGCGTGCAACATGAAGTTATGCAATGCCCCAAGCACGGAGCTTGAGAAAAAGAAGGACAGGGCATTATTACAACAACGTTATTACAAATAATCAATCCATAACTAAACAAATAAGCCCTAAATAAATATCAACCAAATCCATCCATCATCACAAATTAACCGCATCCATCCATTATCAACCCAAATTCTTATCACAATCATCCCAATCAAGTAATTGAATTCATCATCAAACAAACCCAATTTCATCTCTACACTTTCACCACAACCACAATAATCTCAACTAACCATAATTACGCCACAATCATCTCATCCAACGCATCATACTCAATCACAATCGACTATCAAACATTTAACAACTAAATATATGAGTGTCAACCAAAATAATTATGTCCCCAAAATTACTCCCTTGCCTTAGGATGAAAGACGCAGACGACATGAGATGCGACAGATGACGGGGTGCGGCTCACGGGGATTGGAGGATAACGACCAACGGCGGTCATTAACGGTCAACGGTGGTAGGGTGGCGGGCGACGCTGGGGGGAAGGGAGATGCGGTTGTGGAACGGGGGTGGTATATGATGTGTTTGTGTAACATGTGGTGTGTGATGTGCTTGTGTGACTGTTGAAATCGATAAACTTACGTAATCTGAGAAGAGGCATGATGGATCCGTTGCGTCATTTTTAAAAAACATGTGACGAAATAGGTCCTAAACATTCAAAAAAACAAATTAATCTACTTCGGTGTCGGAAATCCATCGTAATTTCCTCTTGTTTTTTTTTTTTACTTTTTTGTTCAATTAAAATTTTGATCAATATATCTTCCATAAAATATTTAATCAACATTTTGATTTACCGAGCAACGGATTCCATCACTAACACTTAAAAAAAATCAAATTTTTTTTCCTAAGTGTTGAAGTAGCAATTATGCCGTGGCGAACCAAAACCCTAGAAGCCCAAAACCATAACCTAAGACATCATTCTTTTAAATTTAATGAGTTTATGACTTATTTTATTGTTCCAAAACTTCATAATATCACATGAATCTCTCCAAACTATTATTTTAATAATTATTTTTGAATATTTTAAATTATTATTACAAAAATTTGTAATTTATTCTACCCTAATTTTATCAAAATATAACTTTAAATTGAAAAAAAATAATGTCAACAAATTCATTTATATCGGTGTAAGGATGTTTAGTCTTGAAACATACATAGAAAAAATGCATGTATCAAGAAAAAAAAAATGGTTTTTTTGGAGTAAAAAAATAATTTTGCGATGTAATTCGTCACAATTTATTACTTTAGCTTTTTAAAATTAACATATTTACAAGGATTCCGACGTAAAAGATTTAGAAAAAATTAATATATTATTCTAAAATAATTATTGATCCATTTAGCTACGAATCCGACATAATTTGTACAATTAAAAGCAATTTAATGTTTTTGGAAATGATTGTTTCAAATATAAAATGTAATTTATTAACACTTCAGCAATTTAATTTATTTGGAAATGATTATTTTACACCTGGGAATTTTCCTGGTAAGTTAAAAGAAAATTTAAAATCTATGATGAATTACGTGGCTAAAGTACTTTTTTTTTCTTTTTGGGAAATTTAAATTTTACTGAAATTTTGAATTTTAAATGAATGATACGACTGTCGTCTGACATATAAAATTAATATTTAAGTTCAATTACTTTCTCTATTAATTAATTAAATTAATATAATGGTGAAAATAAAGGGTCGATCTCATAGAGATAGAGACGGTTGTTCAAATGATTTAAGGTAATTAATAATCTAAGCTTGCCTACAATTGTGAAGTAAGTTGTTTTACGGGGTTTGATGTATAGACGCTAAGATTTAATAATATGAACTAAGAAAGCAACGATATTACTAAGCAACGTACTTCTAATGTGGTTTTAAGACTATTGGATTAAAGTATATGAAACTTCATAAATCCATTCTATCAAAGGGATTAATCATTGATAACAATTGATGTGATTAATGAGTTGATTAGTTCTATGATTGGTTTGATTCTAAAATAAGGTTCTCTTGAATTACGTTCTCTAAATTGTTAACTATCAAATGAGAATGTATAATCAACCTAACCAAATTAATCCAACATACCAAAAGAGAATGTATTTGTCAAACTAAATAGAGTTGAATCGAATATAGAACAAACCAAACATGAATCAATAAAAAAAAACTTTTTTTTTTTCAAATCACATGCAAAAGGTTCTAATCAATTCATGACCAAAAGAGAAATGTATCATTTTGATTAGATGCTACTAATATGACCAAAGAAGAATGTGTAATTAGCTTAATTAACACTTTAACATAACTTAGGTGATCAGTCCAAGTTGTATTAGTTGTTAATTTGATAAAGTTCAAATCTTTTACAACAATCATAGCATAAACAAATCTGATTTCAATCATGTTAAGTCAGTAATCTTATAATCCCTTTACTAGAACTTCATTGCTAGTCTCCTACCAAAGATCTACTCACTCATGATTGGATTAAAGAACACAAACGTGATTGAAATAACAAGTAATGAACACATCATCAAAAGAGAGAGATAAAGATCTATACTTGATTGAAGAACAACAGTAAGTATGGTCTTTGAATCTCCAAAACACCAGAGATCCAAAGCCAAGTAAGAGTTCTATGAGAAACCCTAGGTTTTTGAGGCCTAAGATCTATCAAATAGTGCATAAAGTTACACAAATAACATGGACATAACGTCCCTATTGATAGAAAAACAAATAACAGAAAAATTTATGGTGAAAAATCTGAATTTCGGATAAAATATATTGTCAAAATCTTCGCGTCACGCCAGTGACAAGGGCTGTAATGCTCGTGACAGTCGTGACTTGCTCAGGTTTCCTCGAGGCAATCCGTCATGCCCGTGACAAGCACTGGAGACCATCAAATCATCCCTTTTTGCTTTGAAAGTAATTCAAACCTCTTCTGTTGCACATAACACATTTCCTAAACGTTTTTAAGCCTAGAAATCAACAGAAAATATATCGTTTACCGTCCATGTCTTCATAATTCGTCGAAACATTTCATAAAAGGATCTTCACAACTTTGATCGCTATTCATATATAACTCGTTCAAAGCATCATCTCTCGATTAAATCTGTGACAAAAACTAAGAAACAGCAACACCAATGTTCCAAAAACTAAACTAAACATAAAACATAAAGTAATGACAAAATGTACCTAAACAAAGAATTAAACTTATAAAAATATAAGTGTTTTCACACTTATCAAACTTCCCCAAGCCTAACCTTTGCTCGTTCTCGAGCAAGACAAAAGACTCAATCAAACGAGATACAATAAAAATTTTCATAGCTTGAGCAATAACGTAATCAGAGTGCAAGATATGCAATAGATCATTTACACTAAATATGTCGAAGGAACCAAACATTCTAAAGTCACCCATCATCCCAATTCACACCATATAAATTACCTCACAAATCATTCCCTTTACATGTTCCTTTACACATTCGCAGATATTTTCCCAAGGTGTAGAAGGACAAAATGTTTTTGAAACTCATTTTCAATATTCATTGTATTCCACCCCCGTTACTTCCTCATGGTCAGAAATGAATCCGACGTGAGTCTTCTCAAAACTACCAAGGCCTCAAAGGAGGTTTAGATTTCCTACTAGATATGTACCTTTTCTTTTTCCCAAGCTCATCTTATTGAATACCATGCCCTTCTTTTATCCGTAGATGCTAATTTTGATTATCAAGGTAAGGGACATGGCACTTCGAAGTTTTTTGCTTGTGTAAATTACTTTGGCAATTTTTTTCCTTTTTTTTCTCACTTTTTTTTTTTTTTTTTTTGTTCATTGATGAGTAGGTCTAGAACATTCTCCAGTAACCAAAAATAGCATAAGGGTCATCATAGAAGACGGATAGTTTGTACACAAAAATGTTTTTTTTTTCTACAAAAACTCACACCATGCTCCCCTATAATCGACGGATATAGTGATAAATGACATAAAAAGGGAACATGGAGGTTTTTAAATGTCTATCTACGGTTTAATTCATCACTAAAGTGCTATCTATATATAAAAGAGTCATATCAAAGGAAAATAATAGAATGGTGTTAGCTAGGACATAAACTTCTTTGGATATGATGTTCAAACTACATATACTAGTGTAACGATCATAATAAATGATCCTCATTATTTTACTATGCTCAAGCAATGGTTAAAAAAACAAACAAAGATACAATTTTTTTTCTTTTTTCTTTCCGTTTTTTCTACAACTCTCACCCTTTCTCTTTTTTCAATTTTTCCCGATTTTCTTTTTTTGTTCCTTAAATTTTGGAAAAAATTTAACAAAAAATGACTCAAAACAAAATAAAAAAACCTAGTCACCCATTTCCCCAAGCCTAAGCTAAGCATTGTCCGCAATATGAAAAAAATATGCAATAAAATTAAAAAGAGGACAAGATAACATACATACTCAAACTTGTGGAGAATCTCAAAACAACCTTGACCATGCCCCAAATGATAATTTTTACATCTTCTCATCCATCTCCTTTACAGTCTCTTCTTTTGAAAGTGGATATTGCTCTTGAGACATTTCAAAAGAAATAATCTGCACACAAAAAAGCAAAGAAACCTTTCTTCCGTTCAACAAGATTAATAGAATCACTTTACAAAAACATGTGTAACAATATGATGATAAATGTGAAACTAAAGTGACATACATGGATAGAATACAATTAAGCATATGATAAATCACATGCAAGAGAAATTGAAAATTTAATTAATTTTATGACATGATCTATTGTTTATAAAATAATCTGTAAATCTATGTTTTTTATTATTAGGTTTCTCCTTTCTTGTGTTTTTCCGTTCTTTTTCGATTTTTAACACGTAAAATATCCCTCCCAAATTTATGATTTAAGAGTCAAATGCTAAGGATAAAGGAATTTTTATGTATTGGTTCATCAATTAAGCTTATTCACCTATTTCATTCCATAATCAATTAAGCGCCTAAGAATAGGCAATGCACAAACAGATATAATGGACCAAATTCACTAATAAAGATGAAAATATATAAATTGATAGAAAGGTAGAAATGACAAACAACAACTCATAGAACTGACTCAACATTAAAATAGAAACTAATTCAACATAACTGACTCAATCCTATGATAGACTTAACCCAAGGAACATGGTAGAAAACATCCCTAAGCCTAGATTGTTCATAGTCTCAGAAGCTACACATGAAATGCATGACTAAGACAATCTAGCGAATCTTGAAATAGCTACTGCAGTGGAGGAGGTGGTGGCCAAGTCCAACCAGTAAAACGTCAAAAGAAGTAGTCCTGCTGATATGCCTAACTCTGTGTACGCTCATCTATCATGTTGATGCACTCCATGTCTATGCATAATAATCTACTGCGCTATCAACTCATTAAGCTGCCACTGCAGCTCATGCTCAATCCTCTAAATCCCAGCACGCCAATCATAGTGCTCCTGAGGATGGAAATCAAGCAAACGCGGTGGATACTGACCCTCCAGTGGAATAGGATGGCCAAACTCCCAATCATAGTGAAATAGAGGTGCATTTGCAGCTTGAGACGACTCTCCCATAACCTCATGTGTCGGTAGATCAACATCCTCCATCTCATCATCACTCTCTTCATCAACATCACCATCATCATCGCCATTTGGAGAAAACAACCAATTGTCCTCATCCTTCGGTGACAACCATTCACAAGGAACTCTAATCCACTCTGAATCTTTCGTCGAACCCCTAGTATAGTAAAAATACTCCTTCCCGACCTTCTTAAACAAATGTTTCCCCTTGAAATCATCCAAACCCATCAAAAAGTTGCCATCCTTCTCCGGATCAACATCACTCAAGCTTACTTTAAAATAAGTATCTAAAGGAGTGATCAAACCTTCAATAACAATTGCACCCTTCCTTGCAGTCTCCACTGTCTCCAAATGTCTTGTCAAAAAGGCAGCAAAATACACACTCCTCTCCTCTAACAATTCAGAAAACAAGAACATCTTCGTCTAAGAAACAGCTCCCCTACTTTGGCCATTGTCATAAATAGTATTGGCCAAACGCCAATGCATAGTCCTAATCGCCGAGTGAAGGATCTGCGTGCTCTTCGTCAACTTATAGCACCTCTCGACCCCAATCATCTTGCTCCACAACGAATGAATGCTCACCGTCTTGAACCCCTTTATAATAGCCTTCTCCCCTTCATTCTTGAAGCCATACACCTCTCCAAATTCCACAAGAGACATCTCACATTTCACATTCGTGAGTTAGAAGCTTATCTTACTCCTATCATCCTCAGTAGACTCCCAATCCACCTCAGTAATCCCCTCACTCAACGTACTAAACACTTCAAGTGTTAGTTGCTTCTACGTCCTCCATTGCTTGGTTAGGAAACCCTCCTAACCAAGTCTTTCACCCATCCACATGATATCATCCCAAACTCCTACAGTCGTGCAATCCCGTATATCCTACCATCATCTTTGCACCACTGATCTCTTCTTCAATACCTCAAATCTATCAAGGTCATGCTTCTTGGACAAGTTTACATGCTTTGAGTAAGGTGTAAATGCTTCCCGACCCAAACTTGCCCTACTAGTACTCGACGCAGTGGCCTTTTGCCTCTTCCCTATGTTCATCATCCTTAAAAAACAATCAAGCAACCAAAATCCCACAATTCACCCACAATTCAATCACAAAAACTCTAAAACCCTCACCCACCAAATCTTCAAAATGCGCCAACAACCAAAATCACTCCAACCACGCCCTGGACGTCGACCTCCTAAGCTAATAGAGTAGATCGAAGCGTTGAATTAGGCTAAACAATGAGAATTGAAAATTTTGGACTTAGGTTGAGGTTCGGATTTTGATGGATTTTGAGTTGTTCGTAATGAATTGAGGATGGAAATAAAGTGGAACGAGTGTAGATGATGATTTTAGGAAGATTAGAAACAAGAATCACGAAGTTTGGTTGAGATTTGAGGATTTAGGGTTGAGGGAGAAACGTTTATGGGAAATTGAGTGAAGAAACTGGGAAGAAAACGTGAAGAATAGAGCATTCACAAGTCCCTAAGTAACCTGTCATGGGTGTGACACGAGCGTCACGGGCGTGATGTTTCCAAAATCAACCAACCCTGTGCATTCCCCATTCGTCACGGGCATGACAATCAGGAATCTTGGTTTTGGACTTAGTTTTTGTCCAGAAATTTTTTTTAATACCCCCAAACTATTAGAAACACTTCATAACACATGTTTGGGACGTGTTTGGATGAAAATCAAGTTTGGAATAACTTCAAATATATATTTTAGATCACCACATATAATAAGCTATTCTAAGCTAAACTAAAACTAAACTACCTAAATTAGCTTGGGTTGCCTCCCAAAAAGCGTCGTTGTTTAACGTTGTTGGCTCAACAACGTTTTAACGGTTATTGACTTTTAATTGGTGAAATCACCTTCATAGAAAGCTCATCTTCCCATTGTCTCGAAAAACCATCAAAATAAGGTCTGAGAGGATGACCATTGACCTTAAAAATTCTATTCGAATACAAACACTGAATTTCAATTGCACCATAGTCAAACATCTTAATCACTAATAATGGTCCTTCCACCATGACTTGAGCTTACCCGGAAAAAAATTTGAACTTGAATTATAGAGTAGCACTTTATCACCTTCCTTAAAATTTTTCCTCAAGATCATTTTGTCATGCAATAATTTAATTTGTCCTAGTAAATTATTACATTTTCATATGCATCATTTCGGATCTCTTCAAGCTCTTATAATTGGAGCCGGCGTTTTTTAACCCCATCTTTAAAATTCATGTCCTTTTGCCTAATTGTCCAATATGCTTTGTGTTTGATGCGTGCTGTAGTGGACACGTCAAATTAAACTTTTTATGTACTCACTTACACTCTAAAAAATTTAAAATAACGTAGTAGTGTAAGAAAGGGTTGAACCCATAGTGACGATCGCAATATTATTTATTCTCTTTTTTTTTCAGCACTATAAAGAACTATTGTAAATATGAAAACTAAGATTTGTGGGTTTTGTTTTGTTTTTTTTTTATTGATGAAACAAATTAAATTATTGAATATAAACTAAAATAATCTAAACTTATGGAACAAACAGATTAAGATGTTTTCTTATGTGATAAAAAGAAAGGTAGCTCGACTAATTACATTCTAAGTTTTTAGGATCAATCATTGATGAGTCTCATATAGATTCGTTATTTAGATAGGTTTGGCCGTGACACCTTTGGGCATAAAGTATCACATTCGCTAGATAACATAATTACCAATGTGCTTGTACAATTAACCTAGTCTATCTATCCTTTACATACCGATGAGCTCGTATATGCTAAAAATAAATAAATTTAATCAAGACAAGAAAATAAACCAAACATGAATATTAATAGTAATGAGCTTAAACTATCATGTTCACATGCAATCAATCATAACGTCATGACAATGAGCTTAAATCATGAATTGTTATTTTGCTCTCAATTTAATCACTTAGAGCGATTAATAGCTAGGTTATTTCATCAATAGGTGATCAAGCTATATGATTTTATAACATATAACGGATTATGGTCAAATTTCATGCATCAATCTTAATATACGAAATTGATTTTGGTGATATATCTCATCTCATGATCCATATTAGGTAGAATTTCATTAATCTATCCCTACAATATAATTACTCACTCATCATATCAATCATCATCACATACATCATCATTACATGCATCATCATAACCCTAACTGTAAGAAAGAAGGATAATACAGCGTAGAAGAATGAAGATACGATGACGCATTGAAGAAATCCAAAACGTTACACCAAGATCCGATCTCCAAAAGCATAGCAAAGCAATAATCTAAACTAGGATTTTGAGAGGACAAGGAAGGTCGAAATGTCTTGGAAAACAACCCTAATCTCCCTAAAAATGAAGAAAATACACGGTTATTTATTAAAAAACCCGAAAACAATTAGCAATTTTAACCAAACAACCTAAATCTGGACATTTAACCTGTGTAACGACGGTTACGGGGCACCTATAATAGTCGTTAAACTGCATAGCTATTGAAATCTTCGAGGTTTATGGCTGTAACGGTCGTTACAGTCCAGAAAATCTCCAAAAACATCATTTTTTCGCTCCGAACTCCGTTCTGATCGATGATATACCTTATGTAGACTCTATAACATCATAAAACACTTCAAATGACAACATTTGCACCCTCAAAATGGCGTTTAATCATCATCTAGGAGTCGTTTAACTTGTATGGATTGTCCTCGGTCAAATAAGCCTCAAACACATCGGTTTAACTCCAAATTAGCTCTAAAGGTCTTTGAACATTAACATCATCATCCAATGCATGTGAGTATCACCAGAAATGATCAATATCAACATGAAAGATCATCAAATCATCATAGTTCATCACGATCATTTTCAAGCTTTTTCATCCATTTTTCACGAATTCTCAAAAGTTGCTATTCTCGATCAAATCTATAATGAAATCATGCAAACAACGGTATCTAAGTCAAAAAACATAAACTAAACTTAAAATATGAAATATCACTACAAAAGAATAGCATTTTAGAGACGGATAAAATTGGTCGCTAAAAGCCTCGTCGCTAAACCCACATTAACGACAGATTCGTCTCCAAATTACGAGAAAGTTAGCGACGGATTAACTTTTTGTCGCTAAAAACTTGATTTAGCGTTTGTTAATTGTTGACAAATATAGCGACGGAGTCCGTCGCTAATACTTTATTTTCATTTGTTTTGGGATCAATTTTATTTTGTTAATTTTAAAAAGTTAAAAGAAAATGAATTTAATTTGGAGATGGATTCCATCGCTAAAGTTAAAAGACTATGGGAGATTTTGCGACGAAGTTCCATCGCAAAAAATATATTTTTTGTTAAAAAATAAAGAAAGCAAGTCCAATTTAATGATGGAATTTCGTCTCTAAATGCTTTTTAAGAAAATAATGACGAAAATCCATCTCTAAATTATTATTTTCCAAAAATTATTTAACGACGAAAATCCGTTTTTAAATTAATAATTTTTTCGAAAATAATTTAGAGACGGATTTTCGTCGCTGTTTAGTATTTTATTATACAAAAGAATAATTGTAAATTACTGAAATCAGAAAAAAAATACAAATCCCTGTTTTGTCTCTTACAATCCAACCAAAATAAGAATCTAATCCAAAGTTTTATAATCCCAAATACAAACAAATACATAAAGGTCTTCCATGACCTGTTAATCTAACGTCCCGTTGCTAGGGAAGGCATGCATCATCATCTGGTGCAGGAGAAAATCGAGGCAAAATGATCCCAACCTCGGCCTGACAAGTCGCTTAAGGATCCATCCCCATCTTGACAAAGAGCAGTGCCATCTGTTATCGTAGCATGCTTGTCTCCTCCTATTGGCCGACAACCGTCTCCTGGATGGAAGTGTACTCATTTTGCTGTGTTTGAAGCATGGAAGTGTAGGCAACCTGCTGCGTGGCAACGGTATATCTGAGCTTGACGACTTCTTCTTGTAGCCGATAATAATCTTCATGCACAGAAGGAGAAGACAGGGACTGAGTCGTCCTGGACGCCTAGCTGAGCACAGACTTAGGATAGAATCGATTCATAGCAGAACCAAGATCGTACACCTCCTCTTCGTCGTGCCAGCAACCTCGAGATGAGTGTTGGATATGGTAGCCGCAAGTTGTTGCTACGAATCCTCGAGATTCATACTCTCATCCACCTGAGACTCGGGCATCTGGCTAAATCTCTCGTAAACCACCTCCTATATCATCAATGTTAATAAATCAACTAAATGCATTTATTAAAAAAAATCAATTAATATTAAAAAAGTCCGATAATTATTAAACAAAAAAAATATTGAATTTATCTGAAATTATATCGCCGTATCGTCAACTAGAGGAATGTCTGCCAGTGACTTCCTCGCTAGATCGCCTCCACCACGTTCGGGACATCGGACTTCTTTTTAGTCTCAACATACACCTCCATCTACGTGACTTTCCTCTTCCAGCTCACCTCCATAAATTTTTATTACAAAATCATGAAATTATAAACAATCATATAATTACGACAAAATGAATAGAAAAAAAGGAATAAAAGGAAATTAAATTTACCAGACGCTTGTCGATAAGGACGATAGATGCGCTACCCGGCGTGTGCGTAGCCTTCCACTTAGCCCTATTTTGTGTGACGACTTGTGATCTGTGTACTATGACAGGATCAGTGAACCACCTCTCCAGAAGCTTCTCCCCAATATTATACGAAATCAAAGAGACCACCCCATCAGATCCGTGCTCGGATGCCAAGAGTTCTGTCCGAACCTTAAAGGCGTCGTCCCTCATACAAACCGGCAACTTTTGCTCCCATGTTGCCTGTACCTGGGCATTTAAAGAACTGTCCCAAGTACACTGAGTATGAAAAAGTTGAAATCATAAGTTCTAAACCAAAAAGCGATAAAGAAATTAGAAATTAAAGTAACACATGTAAAAAAATTTAAATTCAATATACATACCGCGAACCAATTGATCATACGATCGCACGTATCTCTCGAAACCTCTTCGAAATTAAACCAGGGATCCTCATAGAAAAGCCTTGAATGATTCAGCAGTGATGTAGCCCACATTAGTGTGATAAAACCTGAAATTTTACAATGATATATAAAAATAAATATGGAAAGAGACAATATATGAAAGATTGTATTAAAAAAAGTAAAAAATTATTACCAATGGATGTCTGGATTCAAAGGACTCTGTGGATCGACATCCGGAATCTGAGGAGGTGTACGAGAGCTCGATGGTCATGCTGTGGAAGTAGATGCGCATGGAGATGGCTCCTCTGTAGGTAGCCATGGTGCTGGCTGCTCGTCATCTTGTCTCATTCCAGCCAAATATCAAAGTCTCTAAACTGCTCGTCTTCAAGAGGTGTTGCTCGAGATGTACTCTCTAAGCTCCTATCGGAGAGACGGTGTCGAGGATGACTACCTCGTCCACTAACCCTCCCTCCGTTAGAGCCGCTATGTCCACTAATCCTCCCTCCACGAGAGCCGCTACGTCCACTCACCCTCCCTTCACGAGAGGCGCTACGTCCACTAGACGAAATAGCAATATTAACAAAAATTTAAGTTGGGATATGTCATATATTATTACTGCCATTATAAATTTTTATTGTAATATTAATTGTCTCCATTGAAATATACAATTTGCTGATTGAAAACCTTTAGTCGCCCCCCTCGTCATCATCATCGTCTGATTCCTCTTCATCGTCTTGTCCATGGTCATCATCATCTTTTGTTTTTTCTGTTTCTGCTTCTTCTTCAACTTCTTCTTGTTCTATCTCTTCCTCATTTCCTTCTTCTTCATCTTCCTCAGCTCTTTCTTCCATCTCATTATCTTCTTCATCGTTATTCACATCTTCTTCCTCCTCTAATGCTTCAAGGGGGAGGAGTGACATTTGTATTGAAAAGCTTCTTCCACTATTGCAGGGGCGTCGATTATCGACCTCGATTTTGTTTTGAACACTGCCCACCATTTGTTTCGTCAGGCTAAGCATTCTGGATAAGGAGCAAAATACACTTGAATGGCTTGAGTGACGAGCACAAAAGTATCATAGTGGCCTCTATATCTACTCGTCCGATCAATATCAACAAGGGCATAGCTAGGGTGCACGCTGAACCCTGAGACTGAGTCAAACCATTCACATTTGAATACAAACTTCCATAACCAACATGAATGTAATATAGTTCGACAATGTCAATAAGAATGCCGTAGTAGTCAACTTTGCCATCTCCTTTTACGTACACCCCCCAATTAGCCGTTGTTTTTCCCTTACTATACGAGTGTGTGTCGAAGAGAAAGTCGTTGACCACATATTTTTTGAACTTCTTACATAAAGCACTAGGCCAGCTGCAATTGCCTTGATAATGTCGTTGCTCACGAGATTTTGAACTTTTGAGGAAAAAAACAATTTGGGAGGTTTGTTTCTTTGAATTTTGCTTTCATTTAAATCGATCAAATCTGCTCACATGTTCTTTCAACCAAACCGGCCAAATCTGACGAGTATCTGTCCATGCTTTTGCTACTGTGCCAACACAACCTCTCCACACCATCTTATCCTCGAATAACCTAGGCAATTATGAACTCATTATTTTTTATATGATCGTAAATTCATACAATAAATAGCTCACCATCTTTCTAACTTGCAAATAATCTCAGGAATAAACTTCTCCAATCGCTCCATGTCATCTCGACTTATACAATTTGAGCACAAATCTCGAAAAAATTGACTCAGCTCCATGAAAACTTTCCATGCATTCGAGGGCAGCAATTCTCTGAAGGCAACAGGCATTAGTCTCTGCATAAACACAGAACTATCATGATTTTTTATGCCTCTTAACTGTCATTTAGACTCACGAATGCATTGACGTAGGTTGGAAACATATCCATCCGAAAACTACAGTCGCTTGACTCAAACACAGATCAACTTCCTTTGCTTGTTCTCCAGAACAAAAGAAGCTTTCGGCATCAATAGATGTGTCTTACCATTAGGACCAATACTCCTCACAATGTGCAATCGTCGTCTTTTGCAATAAAATTCCAAATCTCTCCTTGACTTCACATTGTCTTTTGTCTTGCCCAGAACATCCATCGTTGTGTTCAACGCATTATTGAATACGTTTTTCTCAATATGCATCACATCAAGATTATGAAGTTGAAACTTGGACGAACATTCATAGTTGTTCTGAAGTTGAAACACATTGGAGGGTCCACCGACTTCTACCCGAGGATTCTGTCCCCATGGTTCACCGTGATAAATCCAAACGTAATAATCTTTGGTGACTCCTCTACTCACTAGGCGATACTCCAAATCATGTACAGTTTTGTATTTATGATTTTTACACTTTGTACGAGCGACCGGAAACACGACCCTCGTCGTGTTGAATCGCTGTTTTGACAAAATCTCTCACCTGTTTTGACAAATAGGTCATTCAAGTACGGACAGCTTAGCCGTTCATAAATCCAAGATCGATACAACTCCATATCGATCAGATTCTACATTGAAACAAATAATACAAGTTAAATCATATTAATTAAATAATTCATGATTAGTGAAAGCCCCAAACGTAGAAACCCAAGTGTGATATCTTGTTCAACCTACTTGATTAATGGGTTAAAGCAGTGGGGGGAAATTATAGCTATACGCCCAAATTTGAAGGCACATATCGATACAACCCACTATAGGCAATATAAACAAAGATCAACATAAGTATATAATTAATGGTGAACCGAAATGGAAAATAAAGCTATACATAATAGGAGTTAAAGATATAGTTTACTTGCATAATATATACATATCTATCACTTAACTTTCCACTAGCTATATCAGGAAAACAGAACAATGCCATAATATAGTTGTAAACTACCTTAAACTGAATAGGTTCCATTTGAAGTACCTAAGATTAACAACCACGCACAACATTAAATTTTCGATTGTCAGTTTAAACCATAATAAGGGGAAATCAAGACATGCCTTGCAGGAATAAGCAAATAAGGAACAATTCTTATATTTGCAATAGACATATACACAGGAGCATCTAATTTCCTGTACAAGATCCTTTCGAGAAAAAAAAATTCCTGTACAAGATAAATGGGTGTAACGCGAGAGACAGAAGTCTTGTCCTCTCATCCTTTTCCTAAATTAAAAGTTTATGCAAAGTTGCTGTCAGAAGTAACAAATAAACAAATCTCTCGTCACAGTCAATTAGCCATATCTGAAGTAAAATAGTTATATAAAATGTGAATACTGAGTAGTGCTTATCTTATACTCAAGTAATCAAACCAATTCAGGAAAAAAAAAATTCAAACCAGTTCAAAAATAGCCATATCAGCATACAGTTGTCCAGTTTCATCCACCGAGTCTAACTGATTATGCTCATTTGCTATTGCAGGAAAAAGAAAACTGAAGCTCATACTTGAATATGTAAACGATATAACTAATCAGTTTAAACCTACCAAACAAGAATGAATATGTGCAAATAAATAATGGAATAAAACAAGAGAACATTCA
>JAOVYX010020842.1:0-16505 GCA_035668315.1 Drosera spatulata | reverse complement strand
TCTGTAAAACTTTGCTTCGCTTCAGTATACTGAGTAGCAGAGCAAAAACTACTCCGAGGACTAGTATAGTAAGTGGCTGCTGCTAACTGAGAAATCGTTCGGCTGTATAAGTGCCCAAGACCACCTCCCGTGCGCTGACTGAGAGGCAAAGGCTCCACCGAAATACTTGGATCACAAGGCTTTGAATCATCAACACGTTGATTGATGACATACTTGGATTCCCATCCAGAGATGCGCTTGCGTCTATAAGTTTCCACCAGACCATTCAGGTCTACAAATTTAAAGTTCTCTGTGTCTGCACGCTTCTGGTCCATCAAACTGGCTGTCTGATAAATAGGCGACTTCATCCTGTGATGATGATCAGGTAACTGAACTTGACGCATGGTGTTCATACCCTTTCCTCAGCCACTTCAAAACAGGAAGGTGGTGTGACCTTGAACATGAACCGTATCCGCAGCTAGATCAAGGGAGAGATCGATGCCAACGGACTGCAGCAACAAAACCCAGTCGAAAAAAGGATCCTTTAATTTTTGCCATATCCAGTAAACGTTAACCAATCAAGATACTATACTGTAATTTCTTAGACTACCAGCAATGATAACAAAGCAATCCTCAAGATTCTTCACAGTTGAAATCAATCAGCAAACAGAACAGCGTGATTTCTACTCAAACCACTCATTTCATCAACTAACACACTGACCATTACAATCCAAACCCACGAAAATCGATTTCGAAGTACAGAAAAAATCAAGAACAAGAACAAAACGACGCCCACATTGACAAACACCAAACCACAAAACTCCACCAATGAACTCAATCAACAGAACCCACTTCACAAATCCACTAAATCACAAAGATCAACACAACCCACTTCACGAATCCATCAAATCACGAAGATCAACACAACCCACTTCACCAATCCCATCAAATCACAAAAATCAACCCTAACATCACCCATCAAACTACAAACCCAACTCTAATCAAACTACAGCCCAAGAAACCCTGGAAGATCACAATGTCATCAGTTAAGATCAAAATCAGAACCCACAAAAAGAGAACAAACCCAGACGAAATCGCAGTTACCCAGTTGCCAAAATCGATTTTTTCAAAGAACCCAGAAAGGGAATCGATCCAAGAACAGAAAACCTCGATGAGGGAATGAGATGAACCTGATCGGAGAGTGATTGCGTGCAAAGAAAGCAACGAAATGGGTCTCTTTTTTTTGGGTTAGTGAAAAGTGAGGGAGAATGCGAGGGATGAAATTTTTGGGATCTTCGAATTATTCTTGTTTTTCTCGATCCCTGACAGGAATGAGACGAACAATCGATTTTATACTGCTCGGTTCCAAATTGGAGTACTGTACTGTATATTTTCTATTCCCAAAACAATTTTTTTTATGTGAACAAATGAACTTGAAAATCAACCAATGAGATTCAAAACTCAGTTATATTTCCTCTGTCTAATAATTAAATGAAATGAATTGAATGTGTGTATGTGTCGATGTAAAATTTGATTTGTGTTACGGGAAGAATAGGCATCATTTTTCGAAAAACTATCGTGAAACATAAATAATAGTTTAAGTTATGTATTTACATCTTGTGATCATAACATAATTTTCTTACGTCGTCAAAAAATAAAACGAAACTATATAAATTACGTGTTGAATAATGAAAAAAAAACTCAACCGATGCATTTATTTTCGGTTGGATGAAATACATAACTTCAAACCAAGTCAGATTGAGGATTTCAGGTTCCAAGCTTCTTAGGTGCGCACGACTTGAACACAAGTGTGCATGCTCTACTGATCTCATTATGGTTACACATGATTTGCGAGAAATCTATTCTATAATAGGATAAGTTACATCGGTGGCGATGCCACATATTCCCTTTGGGTCTTCGACTTCCCTCGCGATTCTAATATATCCGTTCTCACCCCATCGGGTTCCCCAAGAATTCTTACCAATCCAATACTTCTCGCCATCGTCAGTTTCACCGTAGCCTACTAGAGTTATGTAATGGCTCAAACCACTAATACCACGGCGGCAACAACTCCGATCAGAATAGACACCACCGGTATAAGCATTTAAACTCTCAGGGATCGCACACATTGCCACGACGACTGGGCCCCGGAGGGCGACCAACTTTTTTAAAATGTCTATATTGGGACTTGCGTACCTTCCATAACCACTTATCGTACGATAAGCAGTTTGTTCGAAGCCGGTTCTACAAGTAGGTTGTTGGAAACCAACATACGGATACTCGTCTTCTGTAACCAGGCCTTTGCTTTTATTCACAAATTGGAAGACGCCTTCGGGTGAGCCTCCAAAGCAGCCATGATCTTCTCCATTGTGGTCGCAATCTATGATCTCTTGCTCAGAAAGTGACATTAGCTTGTTAGTTTTGATATAAACTCGGCTCTCGATCGCTGCGGCAGCTGCAAAAGCGTACGAAGAACCTGGGCGTAATGTTCAAATGACAATGTAAGAGAGGAACAAACATAAAATCTTGGTTCATAATGAAACAAATAGTTAGGCAAATGTTCTTTCAAATATCATGCAATTTTATTTCTTACTCTTTATACTTGAGAGTAATCCGTCCTGTGTAAGAAAGATAAGCGAAATCCCTGCAACAACATGATCGATGAAAGGAATAGAAAATAATAATACATACCACAAAGTCCTTGATTTTTCACCGAGGTCACTGCGCCTTCCTCTACCCAATTCTTGTATAGAGGGACATCGACGACATTTTCATATGTGAAGGGGGTCGACTTTGAGCTTGAGTCAGGAGACTTTTGCTTAATGTGACTGAGATAAGTTGTCCCAATTTCATCTTCTGTTAAATCTGCGAAAATGTTAGCTCCAAGTGTATATCCTTTATTCATTCGATTATGTGCCTCGATGAATTCTACTTTCTTTCTGAAGATCTCAAACCGTCTTTGTTTCTCTGCCTTATCTCTATACGTACGATTATATTGGACCATCCATTCTTCGTGTTTCTTGGACATGGATGAATGGGAGCCAAGCGGACGTGATGCAGAGCCTTGCAAGACTAACAATCCCAGACCAAACAGAGCGACCAAAAGCATGCAATCAAAGGAGAGTTTTGTAAAAGCCATGAAGCCTAAAGTTCTTGGTAAAGATAATTCGCTATATGATGCAAGTTTAGTATAACGATATTCGATGGCTTATATAGAGAAATCCGAATTCGGTTATCGCTTTGAGACTTGCGGCGGACGACGTTTAGGTTGTATCAAGGAGAGTAGCTAGGACCATTCTATGCTAGCTTAGTGAATCTTGTGTGATTTATATATGTTCAAAACTGTTACTCTATCAGGTTGAGGAAAGTTAGCATGATAATTGACTTCATGTTCAAAATCGTGAAAATCAAAATTAATAATGAAAATCAAAATCATTTTATAAAATAAAATAATTAACTACAACATATGAGGTATTGGGTAGCGTTTTCTTTGTAACATTGAAAAAAATCATAGATTTACGATCGCTACCAAATATTTTGGTTGAAAAAAATCATGCATAAAACAATTGTAGCGTTTCAATAATCGTCACCTATGTTGAACTGTTATAATTAATAGATCAATTTGATAACGATTTTTTTGCAATGTTTTAAAAACGTTATCATAAAAACATCTATGACAACGGTTGTAATCGCCATCATAATTATTTCATCCTAATTATTGCCAATGAAAAAAAAACAATAAATGAATTGATTCCAACAAAAAAACAAAAATAAAATGGACAATTACGCAAAAATATCCAAATGAATTTCATTTTACAGTTAGACACCCAAAATATTTTAACTCACAGTTTGATATCCAATAATAAGGGACAATTATCTTTTGGTATTCAGGTGTAAGTTTTTCTTATATTTTAACACCCATTTTGATTTTGACAATTCACAGAGCTAATATTTACAGTTCACGGATCAAATGTTTATAGTTAATAGGGTTAATATTTACAGTTCACAGAGCTATTGGATACTAAATGATACCCAAAGCTTCATTTGAGCATCAAATTATGAGTTAAAATATTTTGGATATCAAACTATACAGTCAAACTCACTTGGATATTTTTACGTAATTTACCTAAAAAATTTTTAAACAATAACAACAAATCAAGCGTTTATCGCATCAAATGAGGTGGACTACATGAATACGAGGGCGTCATTTCAATTTAGATAAAATTTCGTCTCCCTAATGGTCCAGCACAAGATTAATAACAATTGGTAGGCGGGTGTTCGACTCAACCTTCTTCTTGAAGGTCTTACGTTCGAATCTCACTATCCTCAAAATCCAAATTGACCACGCCCGTTGACTTCAGTCAAACATTTACCCGATGCGGATGAGAAGCGTTTTATCAGTATCCAAAAAATTAATCAAGATATGTACGATTTAGTCCGGACACCCTCGTCAGAAAAAAATAATAAATAACAATTGGTAGGCGGGGCGCCCTGGAATCAAAGACCAGCAATCCCCAATTAAATGCTTAGTTTCACAACTTTCACATCACTTAAAAAAAACAAAAAAAAAACTTATGGATATGATCTAAGATAGCGTGTCTATACGAATAATGTCATGCAAATCCATATTTATCTTATTTTCTTTCAACTCTTATTCACACAATTTTTATTTTTAATTATATAAAATTTTTCAAATATAAAATTATCATAAACAATTCAAAACAGATAAAAAATGACAAAACTATGAAATCAATACGGGACGAAGATGTAATACATTTTAGAGTTGGTAGGCATAATTAAGACAATCACATGAAACGCGTACCAACCATGAAATCAATATGGGAAAGTTAGCATGATATTTGACTTCACGTGATTGTCTTAATTATCAATAACGTTTGGCAGGCGCCCTGGACTCAAAGGCGAATCTGCATACTCAACGATCTCCCAAGGAAAGTTAGCATGATCCGGATGATTTATGAATGCACTTATCCAAAACAAAAATTTAAATGTTTTATTTCACAACTATCACATCACTTTAAAAACTTATGTGGATTAGATCTAACATATGTCTTGATAAAAACTTATTTCACTGTCGTCGCGGTCAAAACAACATGTAAACTGTTAAATGCTTAGTTTCACAACTATCACATCACTAATTAAAAAAACCTGATATGGATTGAATCTAAAATGGTTAGTTCTTGCTAGAAATAATTTTCTATATGATGCAAGTTTCGCATGACGATATTCGATGGTTTATATAGAGAAATCCGAATTCGGATATCGCTTTGAGACTTGCGGCGGCCAATGTTTAGGTTGTATCAAGGAGAGTAGCTAGGGACCATTCGATCTATGCTAGCTCAGTGAATCGTGTGTGATTTATATCTGTTGAAAACTATTGCACTTTATCAGATTAAGGAAATCTGATACTCGACTTAGTCGACTACATATTGTCTTAGGGGCTCTAATAGCTACCTATGTTATGCTGTTATAATAAATTGATTTTTGGTAATGACTTTTTTTTATAAAGTTTTAAACATGTTATCATAGAGACATTTATGATAGTCGTTACAAAATTGACCTTAATTGAAATAATGATCTAAATTTCACAATCAATTTTCTTATTTCTTTCATCGCCTCCCTTATTATCTTCATATCACTGAATTGAATAACTTGAGTTTAATAATGAAGGAAGGAAGGACAATGATTGTGATTTAAATGACCGAGTTAACAAAATTGGACAAAATAACTAACGTTTGAGAATTAAAATAAATAAAAATCAAAAAATTATAGAAAATAATAATAAGATATTATATTTTGTTATAAATGGATGAAAAGAATTATATAGATGAAAAGATTAAAAAAATAGAGGAAAAATGAAAAAATATTAAAATTAACGTTTTGACTAACGACAACCGTTATTATGAAAATATTAAATGATTTGATAGTATTTTATAAATATAATAATTTAAGATTTTTTTTAATAATTTATTAGATTTTGCAGAGTTATACAAAAAAGTATGATAATTGATATGGATTAGATCTAAAATAGTGTGACAGAACAAACAATATGGAGATAAAAACAACATGTAAGTTGAGATTAAAATATAACAACGGATTGGTGTCGCAACAATAGAAATGGCATGGATTGACCTACAAGATCAAGCTGTATGACCAAAACTTGAAAAAGAAAAAAAACTATATGACCAAACAGGAAACCCTGACTAACCCTCGTCGGCGACACTCGAATCACGACGGCGGCTCCCAGACGCTCCGGCGAAGAGCGCACAACACTCTCCTCTCTCTGATTCATTCTCCTTTCTCGCCCAACCAATGATCTCCTGCTTCAATTTCATCTGATTTCGCTGAATCCCAAAATGGGGGAAAATGAAACGGGACCCACCACTAGGAAGAAGAGGGTTCGGCCGCTTGTGCGGATCGGGATTCTTCTCATGTCTCATCATGTGATTTTCAGGTACCCAATAGGTTCAATTTCAAAGGGTTTTTGTGATTCTTGATTGTTTGAGTGATCGATTGATAAAAGGGTTGTTTGAATTTGGGTGATTGTTTGATTTGTTTATCAGCGTTGCTTGTCATGTTGCTGGAGTTATGGCTCTGTTGCTGTTGCCTGTGCTTGCCAAGAACACTTACATTTCGGAGAATGCACTCATGCCCGGTGAGTAATCCATCATTGATGAAAATAATTTGGTTGATAACCGAAGTTGCTGATCGTGTTTTCATTGCTGGGTGAAATTGTATCAGGTTCTGCGAACAACATGCTTTCGAATGCCGATGTCACCGATGCGAGTAAATTGGTTTCGGATATCATGGGCTTGAAGTCAAATTCCGAGAATGCAGGCATGTATGTGCTTGCTTCACGTATGTCTTGTGTTCACAGTTTAACTTTTGTGAAGTTTGTGATTGCCTGTTTAACTCCATCTTGCTTAACTGCAAGTTCTTCTTGAGCGCTTGGGCTCATGATGGCATTCGTTCCATGATGCAACCCCTAAATCAATTCTTTGTATCTTGCCTTATATTTTAGAGTGTAATTGCCATGTGGACAACCTCTAGGTTGCGTATAGTTGGAGAGCGAACTGCCCCATCATACCTGTAGTTAGGACTTGGGTCCTTCCATTTCCATTCTTTTTTCAGGATCTTTTGGTATCGATGATTCCTTGTGTGGAGAACTGGTGTTAAAATTTTGAAATTACTTTAATCTGTTACATACAGGTGAATAAAGGAATAGGGCTTCGCTATAATCCATTGGCAGGGCTTAAATCCTAAAATATGTCAAAAATGGTCACTTCTTGTTAAAGATCACAATTCATGAGAATCAGTTTACTTCAGTTTTTGCTATAGTAAAACCAATCGTCATTCATTTCCCCTTGCAGACAAGTTCCACTCATTCTTGGGCAACATATTGCCAATTTGGGTGCTGAAGTTAGTTACCTTAGGTTTCATCCTAAGCCGGACAAATTTCATCTCCTTCATTTTTTTTCAAGTCCTGACGTCAAGGTAGTCCCAGATAACGTCACATGTTCCCATCGTGGCATGAATACCATTGGTATAATCCGAGCTCCCAGTGGTGACGGAAAGGAAGCTATTGTGCTGGTAACACCATACAGTGCTGTAGGCGCTGACATGAAGGATGCTTTATCATTAGGGGTTGCATATTCGGTGTTTTCGTTACTTAGCCGAGTATCTTGGCTGGCGAAGGATATCATATGGCTTGCTGCTGATACTCGCTATGGAGAACACGAGTCGGTTGCTGCTTGGCTAAGGGAATATTATTCCCCTTCATTTACCACTTTGAGTGAGACAAGGAGTAAAATATGTCCTGCAAATAGGGAAGATTACAATGTGAATCAAAATCTCGTTGCAGGAAAAGAATTGCCAGATGGTTTCAGGCGTGCTGGTACTATGGCTGCTGCCCTTGTTATTAAAGTTCTCAGTGGAAATAATCATGCTGAGATACTCTCGGCATGTATGCCGAGGCATCAAATGGGCAAATGCCAAATCTTGACCTCATCAATGTAGTAAACTATTTGGCAGTACACAGAGAAGGTATGCGGGTAAAGGTAGAAAAGTTGTGGTCATTGATGAACTCGAAGTGTCTGCAAATCTTTGGACAAGTGATCGAGCTGGTTGGAAATGTGGCTAGGAGCTTAAATCCTCAATGGCGGTTTGGTATTCCTGTGGCTGATTACGTAGTAGGTGCTGCGACTCTTGCAAGTTCATTACATGCTCAGGTGACAACTCTGAGGTTTGTTTTATCTGTTGTACCCATGGTTTACTTCGTTTGTTCTTGACCTGCATCTGCTTCTTGTCCATTCTTATACTTGCACGTTGTCTCTGATTTTTATTTTTTTTTTGTATTCTTCTCTATTTCGACCAGGCATTAGGCATTCCAACTGGTCCACATGGCGCTTTCCGTGATTACCAAATTGATGCTGTGACATTGGTGATTTCTCCGAAAGTTTCTGTCAACAGCAATGCCAAGCAAAGAGAATTTTTATCTCGAAGTGGCCGGTCAGTCTTTGATTCTTGTACTGCTATGCACTATAGTACATATTTTCAATTGATCTGGGAGTGTTTCTGATACCATACTGCTGCTTGTTTCTGGCGCAGATTGGTCGAAGGTGTGGTACGATCGGTGAACAACCTTCTGGAGAAGTTTCACCAGTCATTTTTCCTGTATTTGCTTACGGGTCCTAGCAAGTTTGTTTCCGTAGGAGTCTACATGATCCCCTTTGCGCTTCTAATTGCACCTCTACCACTCATGGCAGCTTCTCTATATGCCAATGGTAATAAACCTGATGCAAGCTCAAACTTACAAAAGCCGTCATCTAACTCTGAGCCTCCAATTGCACCCGTGAGTATTCTCGAGTCATGGAGATGGCTTGGTCCTGCGAAGTTGGTATTTGCGGTTCATACTTGGGCCATTGCTGTGGCTTTGCTTCCTTACTTCATATCAAAAAACCAGAGTTTGACGCGGACAACAAGTCTCTTGTCCTGGATTTTGCTTTCACTGATCAGCCTTCACTTGATGTACCTGCTTTTGGGCTCTCGGTCTGATCAACAAGGATGGCAAGTTCTCAAATCGTTGACAATCTCGATTACCTTTATCGGTCTCTGTCTCATGTCAATAGTCAACTTTGCCACATCAGAGATCGGGGCATTGCTACTGGTCCCTTTGTGTTTGATGACTCATCCTTTGATGTCTGATATAAAAGCAAGCAGGAAGTTCAAAGCGATTGTGAGGATTTCCTGCAATGTTGTGTTGGTAATCGTCGGCTTTCCTCCAGTCGCATTCTTTCTATTGAAAGGCCTGGCGGTAGGCTATGCTGGCATTGACATTGGCGAGTTTTGGAGCTGGGTCGAGTCTCTCTGGGCATGGAACAGCGCTACTTACCTCTACATTGTTCTGGTGCATCTGCCTTGCTGTGTGTTGTGCATTCACATCTTATTACATCCTCCTTGAACCTTGACAATGTTCTCACTCGGGCTTCAGCCTTTTATTGCGTCGCTTGTGATTTACCTTGTATACGGTGTAGCTCCTTAACTCGATGTGTATTGACCCGTTCGGTTGCTATATCTTTGTAGAATCACTCTTTTGTGTTGTCGAAATTCGGCGATGTAGCTTCTTAACTCGATGTGTATTGACCCGTTCCGTTGCTATATCTTTGTAGAATCACTCTTTTGTGTTGTCGAATTTCGGCTTTTTGGTTCACGACAGCGATCATGTTGATTTATGTGATTTCTAACTAATGCTATAGATTCTGTGATCGGGAATCATGGGACCAGTTGGGAGAATCGTAGCAACAGGTTAGTACGTGATCCTCGACAATGACTACTTATGGTTCAAATTTGAGCAACATTACGGTTGACATGTTGAACGAATCTTTACTCTTGTCAAAGATTATATGATACAAAAGGTCAACAAAAAGGTAATTTTCTTTCTTTTTTTTTCTATAAGATCCTTTTATGGAAGTGGTAAGAAAGATGGTTATCGATGAGGATCATCTTGGTCGAATGTTGCCACGGTGATCTGAACTTATCAAACATACTGTTGGTGCTGCAATGGTAGTCGATTAGCTATTACGGATATGCTTAGTTACACACTACTTCTGCTCTATGACTTGTGCTTTCAACATACGAAGGTGTTGTTGCAATTTCGTGTTACGACTGTGACACGATGACACATCTCTTGAATGCACTAGTTAATATGTATTTTGCAAATCACTTGAAACAAAGAAGTGTCCAATCCCTTTTATTGGAACACAAACGTAGCACTCTATATAACTCTCTCATTGCTTCAAAATTAATCAGTGTACTGTTGACCGTAATTCTGTCAATAGATTGCACTATTTCTAAAAACATAAGCCCGTGATTCTGATAACAAAATCCCGAATCAATTATGTTTTCGGAACTGATCCAATGTATTCCGAAGCAACCAAAACAGTTCTCTAGTATCCATTGTTCTTGAACAAGAAGATTTCTCAAGTTGATGTAATTATTTAAAATAATAGAATTTAAAATTATTATTGAAGGTTTTTGATATTCTTTTCAAAGGAATAAAATTAGAAAATAAAAAATATTTTTCCTGAATTTTTATTTTTTACAGACAATTTGGATTCACTAATAAAAAAAATTTCTAAATATAAATGAAGAATAAAAAACAATACTCCCTCCGTCTCATTCCAATTTCAAAGGATTGACCCGACACGTCAATTAAGAAAATTAGTTGATTTGGTTAAATTTATTATTTTATCTTTTGATTTGTGTGAGAGAGATAAATGAGAATTAGAAAATGAGAAAAAAATAATAATAAAATAGATTGATGCGATATAATATAAAAGATAAAAATATTTTGATAATTTTATTCAAAAATATATTAAATTAATTTTTATACATGATAATATTATAATTTAAATAAAATGATCCAATTTAATAAATATACGGAGATTCTATAACAATAGAAACCTCAGACAAGCACCATGTCACGGGGATACATTTTCGCTACCCGTATGACACTCAAATTACTCATTCCTTCGCTTGAGTTCGGCCTTACTCGTCACCCAAAGGCGATACTTGAAATCGCAAGAGAGTTTGGACTTGGAAATAAGCTTGTATTGAGAACACTTGAGATCTTACAAAACTTTGAGGGTTTACAAGAATGGGATGAGTTGGGATGTCTTGCAATGAGATGAGATGGTTTGGTCAAAAGACCTCACCCCTATATATACAAATCCTTGAAAAGTTCTAGACTTGGCATCTACACTCTTCCATATCCTTCTCCTCCTAAGAATGTACAAGAGTCCCCTAAACTCTTCTTCCAAGATATTTACATAGAGTTCTCTAGAATGACTCCTAACTAGAGAACTCTAGAGTTGTCTAGAGAAGTTTAGAGAATTGTAGCCAACTCTAGAAAAGTATAGAATTGTTTAGGGAAATATGAAGAACTCTAGACAATACTTCAAAGCGAACCCCATAAATAAGCTCGTCCGTGACATACTCCTTCACCTATGCGGCGGACGTCCTCGTCGCGACGCACTTGCATGACTCGATCTTTTCCCTGAGTCGTCGCGAGAAGCCTTCGAGCACCCATCTTGCCGTCTTGGTGGGAGTCCCTTTCCGTGTTCCTTCGGCAAGACTTGTGAGATCTTTTTTGGCACCTCCTTTGCCATGTGAGAGATCTCACCTCCCTTTAAGTGAATAGGTTCCTCACTTTTGATCCCCTTAAAAGAGTTACATGGTTGCGACCATCTTTGCTTGAGCCTTCTTCGCTCGTCGCACCATCGGGGACCATGCAAACTCCATCGTCTTTCACTATATGCAAGACATTAGCGAAAGAGATTGGTATCGCCTTCACACCCTCGATGAAGTCGATTCCAAGCACCAAAGGATAGTCATCCATAGGAACGACCGTGAGATCCACCGATCCCTTCCAATCGCCAATGTGAAACCGCACGCCACGAGCCATGCCATCGATTGGTTCACCTTTCGAGTTCACCACCTTGAGCATGTCTTGCCCTTTGTCGACTCGAAGTCCAAGTCGCTTTGCCTCTCCCCGCGAGACAATGCTATGAGTTGCCCCGGTATCAACCAAGGCATCAGTTGTGTACGATCCGATTACCGCATCGACGTACATCAACCCTTTCGACGAAGACTTCTCCTCCGTGGTCTTCATCGTGTTAAGGATCCTCGATGAAGACTTTTCCTCTGTGGTCTTCATCGCATTAAGGATCTTCAAAAATCTCATCTCTTGCACAGGTTCCTCCTCTACCCGAGAACCATAGCCGTGAGAGCATTCTTTTTCGAGCACTCCCGAATTAAGTGAGAACCATCGCATAAGAAACACTTTACCTCGTCCTTGAACTTCACCGCGTTCTTGGATGCGCTCTTTTTCCACCCTCTTTGTTCTTCTTTCTTCGAGTCACTCTTGCTAGCGAAACTCGAAGTCGGCTTAATCCCTTCGTGGCTCTCTCATCCACCTCTCTCGGAATCACTCCTCTACCCCTTGGAGACTCACTCCTTTTGAATTCGATAAATGACTCCGCTGTCGTTATGGCCGCCGCAAGAGTTTGGACACCACGTCGTTGTAACTCTTGTTGTGCCCACAGTTGAAGTCCATCCTCGAAGTAGATGAGCTTATCTTTCTCGGACATGTCATTAATTTGGAAGAGTAACTCCGTGAAATCCTTCACATACTCCCGAATTGTACCCTTATGTCTCAACTTTCGAAGTTGCCTCTTGGCTTCGTATTGGGCATTCTCCGGATAGAAGTGGGGTTTGAGATCCTTCTTAAAGTCATCCCACTTCTCCATGGTGAACGTTCCCGCTTGAACGTCACCGTAACGACGACGCCACCACATAGTCGTCGTGTCCGAGAGGAACATAGATGCGGCCTTGATCTTCTCCTCTTCATCTTTTATGCCCAATATATCAAAATATCGCTCCATATTAAAGAAAAAGGTGTCGACCTCCTTAGCATCGTGTTTCCCAGAAAACGGCTTTGGCTTAGGGGGCTGGAACCGCACCATCTTCCCAAAGTTTACTCCACCATTCGCTATGGCCGGCTTTCATAGCGAGGTTTCTTCCCTCAAGACTCTCATCTCCTCTTGGAGAGTGACCATCACCGTATGTACCTCCTCCATTTACGCTCGTAACTCCTTGTGAAGAGTGTCCAAGCATGAGTTTAGAATACCTTGCAACACATCCCTGAGGCATTCCTCCCGAGCCTCGATAATATCGTTGCTAGGCACATCTTCCTCTAACCGATCCGCCATCTTAGCCACCATCTCTTCCACCCGCGAGAGTCGTGACTCCATGACCGTTTGAACATCTTTCGACTTTCCACTTCTTTTGCGCGTGGTTACATTCGCGGTATTCACCTCCTCGGAAATCCCATACTCAATAATGTTTGAATCCGTCATCTCTCGAATCAAGGCTCTGATACCAACTGCCACGGAAAAAGATTTTCGCTACCCGTGTGGCACTCAAACTATTCACTCCTTCGCTTGAGTTCAGCCTTACTCGTCACCCAAAGACGATATTTGAGAACGCAAAAGAGTTTGAATTTGATTCTCGAATACAAAATGATTGAAGAAATGAACTCTCTTACATTAAAATAGGATAGTAGTTGCATAGTCACATCATTCCCATTTGATTTAAAAGGAAAAGAAAAATGCGTTAAGTTAAAAAGTCAAATTTTTGGACTTGAAAGAAATATAGAACATTTTAATTAATTCTAGAAAATATAAAATTGTCTAAAAAAATATTGAGAACTCTAGATAATTTTTCAAAACGAATCCTATAAACTAAATCGTCCGTGACAACCAGCTACAAGGTGCGTTGTAGTAGGTAAACAAAGCCAACACTTCCCCAAATAATAATTCAACGAGAAAAACCGAAAATGACTCGCACACAATTTCAAATCAAACAAACACAAACACAAATAACTCTCAAAACACACCGAGCAAGCAAACACTCCTCGTAACACAATCATCATCATCTTCATTGTCAACAATGGATTCTCTGCTCTGTGATGAACTCCTCGTAGAAATCTTCACTCGAATCCCTACATCGAAATCCCCAAAACTCTCCCTTGTCTCAAAACGATGGCTTCACCTTCACCGAATCTCCACCACTTCCCTTTCCCTTTCCCTTCACCGATTCCCTTCACTTTCCTCTCTTCTCCTCCGATTCCCTTTCCTCTCATCTCTTTCCCTCACTTCCCCTCCTCAAAGGGTACCCTTTGACGAAGCGCTGATTGCTGTTTCAAGGTCCTGCAACCCCAATCTAAGGGCCCTGAGGTTCCTAGCTGGGCCCGTGACTTCTGGGTCTTTGATTTCGATGTCGAAATCGATGACCCTTTTGGTTTCTTTGACTGTTTGTGTTTCTAGGCCGCTCAATTTCATCTGGGTAAGGGACCTTTTGTGTTTAAAGGAGCTGAATTTGGTGATTTCTGGTGATGGGGTTGATGGGGTTTGTGAGATTGGTGAAATTGAGGGGTTTTATGAGGTGGGTTTTGAGGGAATCAAATTGGGTTTGAGGATCGAGAGCTTGAGCGTGTCGGGAATCGCGTGGGGCGATGTTGGTATGGGTTGGTTATGGAGGAATTGTAAGAAGTTGAGGAACTTGAAGCTGAAGAGCTGTGCGGGTTTCGGCGATGGAGACCGCGATGGAGAGGGTTTGGATTCGTCGTTTTCGGAGTGTGTGAAGGGATTGAGGGAAGTGGAATTGAGGACATGTAGGATGATTGTTGATAATGTGTTGGAAATATTGGCTGAGAACTGTGATCATCTCGATTCGTTATTGGTCTATGATGGCGGGAGCAAAGACGGGTTTATAAGGTTCATAACGCGGTGTAGATCGAATGTTATGAGACTCGATCTTAGGTTACCGCTCGATCTTGACAACGGTCATCTTATGGCAATGGCGAATGGTCTCAGGACTATGTCGAGTCTTCGGCTTCAGAGCTGCTGTCTTGTGACCGGGGAGGGCTTAAAAGGTTATAGTATTGCGGTGAGTGATCAGCTCGAGGAACTTGCATTGACGAATTGTGATGTTGTCGATAGAGTGCCGGGATTGTTGGCCACTCTGGGACAGAATCTAAGAAGGTTGAGGAGTCTTGATCTGTCATATAACGAGTTGTTGGTCGACAAGGAGCTCGTGTCAATGCTGGTTTCTTGTTGTTATCTCGTCGTGCTGAAGCTTAGGGGATGTAGGGCGTTAACGAGATTGGTTGTTGTATCGATGATCAAGTGTTGTAAGTATCTTGAGCACGTCGACATTGTACATTGTCGTGGGATCGATGGTCAGGCTGTCGAGATGTTGTTGAAGAATCTGCCGCAGTTGAGGCGATTGGAGGTCGATGAATGTAAGATTATGGAATCGGCGAGATCTTGGGCTGCACATAGGTGTATAGAGATTGTTACTTACATGGATGATTGAACCATGTTGTATAATATATTGCAAGGGTTGGTTGATGAATAATGTGAAGATTGGTGTTCATGGTGTGTATGGCAAAAGATACTTGTGTTCAAAATTATACTCTTTCTTTTTTTATAATTATAATATTTATTTTATATACGTAAATTTAAATTTATTTTTTTCTTTCTTAATTTCAATTCTTAATCACTCAAAATTTGTTTTTTTTATTTTTTTTAATTTCTAATCACACAATTCGTTTTAAAAATGAAAATATTATAAATAATTTAGGATGGATTAAAATAACAAAACGATATAATTATTTTGGAACGAAGATAGTAATTTAAATAAAGGTTATGCTTCTTCCTTCTCCAAGTTCTTCTTGTTACGTTAAGAAATTCAATTACTTCTTCGCACGCATCACACATTTTCGCATCAAGCATGATATTATAGTCTTCGTAGCTTGGCTTGGAATGTTTGTCCTGAACACTTCGTCTCTATACTCGTGCTGTTAGGATGGTCAGCTTGTTCGACTCTATCTGTCTCTTACACCAAAACTTTTGGATGTATCCATCTCAAAATGATATCATGTCACGTAGGATGCGACCCCAGAAATATAATCTAACGAGCCGAGCACAACTAGTGGAGTCATTCGGGAAAGTGGTAGTTGATGTGACGTCCAAGTCCGAGCCTGTGCACCAATTCATGATCACAAAGCAGCTGGCAAAGTGCAGCTGAGAATAAACCTGTGGATTTGACCAACAACTACATTTGTGGATCATATTCATACAGGGCCCACATTCAGCCCCTTTTTGGGCCTGCCTTTAGCTTTGGGCTGGAGATGAAGTCCAACTTCTTATATGGTTCAGCCCAAAAACGATGATGTGAAGTATATTACATCAGTTTCAATTATTCATACGTCGACAAAGGTTGACCTAATGATAATCAACGTTTTATTGGCTATTCATATGAGGTTTGATGCTTAATGAAAATGAATAGAAACATATTGTGACGGACACTTGTCACGGGCTTTTTCTCTAACTCGTGCGGCACTTAGCAAACTTCGCCTCGAGGATGCTAAGTCAGCCTTACTCTCG
>JAOVYX010020841.1:0-16507 GCA_035668315.1 Drosera spatulata | reverse complement strand
GGGTACTCCGAGCGTTGTGGAGGCTATATTAGCGGGGAAGTCACTAGCTGACATTCCCATGGCCGACGAGACGGCTATCCGTTTTCGGGTAAGAATTTTGAATCCCTCTTTATTTCACTAATTGTTACCTTTTTATTATGTTCATTTCTTTTTTTTCTAACTCGTTAACATGAAATTCGCAGGATTCATTTTTTGAGCGATTCGCTCAACTTCCAGAGTCACAGGCGGATTCGTCTATGGATCCAGAGGCCTCCCAGCAGCAGCTTGCGACAACCGTTTCCCAGACTTACATCGAGGTCGCACGGCCACAGAAGGGAAGGGTCTACGGTATTATGTCGGTTGCTACTCAGTTCTACCCGAAGAGCCAACTGTCTGCAATCTTCAGGTCACAGTCACAGTCTGCTCGTGACTCAAGAGTATCTCAGGAGGTGCAGACATTGCAGCAGCAGGTTCTCACCCAGCAGCAGGCCATAGAACGGATGCAGGCTCAGATTGCCTTTTTGATTAGGCAGATGGGCGCTAATCCTAATTCCATCTGTCAAGCAGAGGCTGGCGCTGATACGCCGAGGTTCCCTCCGGGTCCAGACGATAATTCCTGCCCTCCGGAGCAGCGAAATCCCGGGTTAGCCGGACATTGACATATGTACATTTGTAACGGAATAATGTAATGTAACTTTGAATTGTATTTTTCTATTCTATATGATTTTGGTTTGTTTTTTTGGAGTAATTATTCGTGACATTGTAATTTTAAACAGGTATTTCAGTAAATTTTTATAATTATGATTTATTTATTTAAAAAAAATTCACATTCTGCGAGGGATTCCGTAGCAAAAAGTAATTACTGTAAAATCTTTGTATTTATATTCTGCGACGGATTCCGTCGCAAATTTATATTATTATTATTATTTAATTATTTAATTATATTAAGAAATTAATTAAATGATAATTTTATTATTTATGCGACGGATTCCGTCGCAACTACATATAATTATTATTAAATTATTTAATTATATTAAGAAATTAATTTAACGATGTTTTATTTATTTTGCGACGAAATCCGTCGTAATTTAAAATAAATTTTAAAAATTATATTTTGCGATGGAAAAAGTCAATCCGTCATAATATATCTTTGTTTGCGACGAAACCGTCATAAATTATCGGTTACGCGATGCCATTGATGACGACGGAATATTCCGTCGCAAATGTTTTTTCAACGACGGAATATTCCCTTTTACAACGGAATTCGTCCGTCGCAAACTGTATTTGTTTTTTGTAGTGCGGCTGCCTACACTTGACCGCATGTAGTTCCGTCATAGCCAGCTCCCATGACAAAGATGAACCAGCGTTGCGGGCGATCACCTCTGGCAGAGCGTTGCAGGCGATCACCTCTGGCAGCCAAAGAATGTCTCCTCATCCTGCATTTTCTGTTTTTGTTGATGGAAAACATGAACTTCTCACCATGTGTTGAACCTTTCTTTTCTTCGCTTCATATTGTAAATCCACGGTGACGATTTCTCCGAAAAGACCATAAGAATCAAAATAAAACCTCAACGATACAAAGAAAATGATCACACTGCAAAATAAATTAGAATTAGAATGCCGTTGAAGAACTTGGTTCTAATTTATGGAAAACTCGTACTGCACAAGGAGCGGATCTCTCTTCATTACAGTGAATCTGACAAAACATATCCTCGCAACAGCTAACAAATAAACACTTCAACGACTTATGATAATACCACCATCATTATGTGTTTACAAGGAAAAACTGGGGACTCCTCAACAGAGTAACCAAACTCATAATCAACAATAGTTTTACCCGTCATTTTCAGGTGGAGAATAACCTAACTTTCCTTGATACCAAGACCATATAGAAAGCGTACACATTTCTTGGTATTGCAAGTTACGACCTGTCCATTCATAACCGGATAAAAACAGACATAGCAGGTGTATCCACTTTGGTAGAGACCAATGAAAATTCAGGGAATTCAATACAATCAAGCCAAGGGAAAGGGGATAGTAGTATTCTCTACTCCAGCAAACTCAAAAATTACCAAATCATTCTTGGAAACGCCTCCTCCAGCCTCCTAATTAACTCGATCACATTCATCTCTTGAAATACAACCGTACGTTGATAGAAATTAAGGATGTTGAAGAGTCTGGTTCTGAGAAAGTTTCTAATTCGGAGTCTAAGAGGATGTCACCTAAGCAAAGGTCATAGAAGATCACAAAACCTTATAAGGGTTGAGGTTGTAGTCCCATCGTCCATGTCTTGACAAAATGATTGGCAAGAGTGAAGGGAGGCTTTTTCCGGAGAGGCTTGAATTCATGATCCAACATGAATCCAAGCCCGTATTTCGAGAGGTTTAATGGAAGGTTAACAGGTTCAATGACTCCTATTTTGTACTTGCCAAGGACAACTGCAGGAAGACAGCCCATCTTGGCCTTGATGTTTATGAAGGGCGTAGGTTCGATATTTCTGCTGGCTACTTCAAGTATGATAGACAAGTTAGAAAGGTCAAACAGTACTTCTGATTCATGCGAGGGGAGTAGGGAATTCCAGGGATAAAGGTCAAGTCAAGATATTGACAAAAAAGGTCAAGTCAAATCAAGAGTCAAGTCAAGAAAGTCTCTCGTGAAGGAAGCTCTTTGACCCATTCAAGACCTATAAGTAAGAAAAGATCCAAACCATAAGCGAAGGAGAAAGCCCACCCACTGTAAATAGTAGCCTACAAATAAGTGAACCACATCACTAAAATGATAATGACTTCGCAACATTAAATATCCTAATTTTATTTAAGGAAGATACTGACTTGAAGGCGAAACGGGTGCCTGAGGTCAAAGCATTGGGCCCTCGACTAACGGATCTTGTTGTTTCCTCGGGCCCAATCACTTCGTGAATAGGTTGTTGGACCGTATAAGTGGTTGAACCCAAAGAACTAAAAGCGGATGGACCAGGAAGCCATTTAATTGATGATTACTTCATGGAGCTGTTAGGTGGTTGAGTCTTTTTTTTTAATGGTTTATAGTCAATGGATTTGGAAGATAATGGTTCTATTGATTTTGACTATGACGGTAAGGTAATAAGTCATGTTATCATCTTGGAGATAATATATATGTTCAGTGAATGTGATAAGTCCATGATTGAAGGTTTCTTATGTGGAGATCTTTTTGTGATCTTTTGCAAAGAAAGGCTTTATGCCTATGATAATAGTCAATTGTGTTCATATCCATAATTGTTTTATTTTTTGTTCAAAGATTCGTCCACCTCATGTAATTCTTGATTCAACGAAAGAAATGCAAGTTGACTATGGAAGAGCATGCACTTTAAATAGTGCATATCTATAGTTTTGTTTAGAGTTTGGCTTTTATGCTAATGTTAGTGATTTATTTGTTGAGATTATGTGATGAGTTCGTTACCATATAGACATTTGTATAGAAAAGAGAGCAGCTTATATATATGAAAAACTCATAACTTACTAACCATATTTTTTGGGTTAAAAAATGGTCCAGTTGACATGTGTAAGTTGTTTAGGTCCAATTTGGGATGTTGGACTCTCCTCTTAGACTCCCCCCCTGAATCCCTACAACTGGTATCAGATCCCATGGTTCGTTAGATTGGATAGGACGTGATGGGCCCGAATAGCAGACAAGACCCAGGCTGCGCAGTAGGAAGATGTTAAAGGGTTGTGATGGGATAGGAAGACCTGAAATGCGGGAGGCGCATACCGCATAGAGGGAAGACACTACCTTTCCACAGTAAAAGACAGACAGGTCTGGAATGCAGGGCAAGGTGGCTAGAAAGATGGTGGGCCCAAAAGGTGTTCAAATTAAGGATCCCCTGGTTGGATCGCATCCTCCGCAAAGTGGGTTAATCAGGTGCGCATGTGGTCCAGTCCAAGATGTGGGTGTAGAAAGCCCCATACATTCAGGCTCAAGGGGGAGTGGGTCATTGGATAGTAATCACACATAAAAGAGGAGATTGTTGAGATTATGTGATGAGTTGGTTATCCACATTGACATTTGTGTAGAAAAAAGAACAGCTTATATATGTCAAAATCTTATAACCTACTAGCCATACCTATTGGGTTAAAAGATGTACACAATTCACATGTGTAAGTTGTTCAGATCCAAGTTGGGGTATTGAACTCTCTTCTTGAGTTCTCCCCCGAATCCCAACACTATTGTATTTGTATCTACCTTTGAGTTGTTTATGGTGCAAAACATGTCTATTATGTGTAATTTTAAGTTCAATAATAGAAGATTATCCTTATTTTGTTGAAGTAGTTTAGTACTGTGTGAATCCCTGTCTTGGTGTGAGGTTAGCTTTGTCTTAATGGACTCGTAGGCATACTTTTGCACGAGTGTGACTAGATAGGAGCACGTCTTGAGAGTTTACCTACATTTGGGTGAAGAATTCGTCATCTTCTACCAAGTCTATTGAAGACTCCTAAAGCCTAATACTGAAATGTGATTAACCCATGACCTTAACCCCGTAGGACGGGATGGCTATTGGAGTCTTAAGAAGTTTGAGATATTTATAGTGTAATGTCGCTCGAGAGGAGTGCAAAGGAGAAACTTACATATATTAGGTGGAGATTCGACCATCTCCTATGAGCTCTATTGCGAGCACCTAGAGCCCTAAACAGAACATGGTTTAACTCATGGTCGTTAACGAGCATTGGTTGATAACTTGGAATTGATAGCGGTATCGTGGTTCAAGACGTGGTTCACCATATACACATTTCCAAGTGAGGCCGAAGTATGACATCTACACCTATTGAAGATTATAGTTCAAGACTTGGTTTGTTACATATATCGTTTAAGGTGCTTAGTTGATTTAAGTGAAGATTAAAAATTTTGAGACATACAAGTGTTCTCTATTAAAACTCTAAGATCTGAAACTTATTGGGTGTTGGACTTTTGGAGGATTTGTGAACTTGATTTTATCAAATATTATGGATTTGATTCGTTTGATATGATTCAAAAGTAGGCATAAAGATTAAAATCTTATATTACATCATGTATATGTTTTCATACGTTATAAAGTTGAAGACCAACCAAAGTCAAAGATTTTTTTTGCAACTCTAATCCCCTAAAAGTTAATCTTTGAGGTTAGAAGTTAAAATACGTAATTGTTGTTTTGGAAGATTATGGACGTGATATGAATTACGTCATGACCATAACCTATGTTGAGAAAATGAGGAATGCCATACACAGGACTAGAGTTATACACGAATCAGGTTGAGTCGAGTTTTTAGGAGTTCAATCTCGAACACTAGCTATTTATCTCGATTCAAACATCAGTCAAACTCGAAACGAGTCTTTGCAAAGGTTGTAGTGTTGTACTGAATTTTGATGAAAACCGATATTATACACATATACTCTAGACTCTTCGTTGTATGAAACTTGGATGTTTTCATTTGAGGAAACCATTAATCCCCAAAGGGAGAACACATTCAAAAATCAAAAGATGAAATGGTAGACACCCAAGACTCAAAATCTCATGCTAAAGAGCGTGGAGGTTAGACTCCTCTTCAAGTGCTTCCCTCATCTTGATAATTGCTTCCTTGAGGAGGTTCGATCTTTGCAGATTTGAATGATTACGAAGCTTGATATCCATCAGCTGTTCAGTGTTGGGAAGAAAATGCCAGTACATCTGATGCTGAATACCTAGCCAAAAAGATACGCAAGGCATAAAAGGTAACATAACGATCCAGACTAATATCTATCAAGAGGTTAAGGGGTTCGGATTGTGCACGGATGTATCTGTGCATGGTCTGATTCAAAGCAAACTTGTAGGCTGTAGCATCATTTTCAAGCTTGGAAAAACCATTTTCATTACTAACTCAGTTCAGCAACCTCCAACAAATTAGCAAGTTCAGATAATCAAATAATCAATTATCATCAACTAGGCAATTGAAGATGTTGCCACACAAAGTTCTACATCTTTCAAACTTTTTTCAAGAACACTGATGAATCTTTGACACAAATCAGTGGACAAAAACTCCAGCACAAATATTTGAAATGAGTACTATAAGTACTTACCTATATTTTGTACAATGCTTACGTTCATCGTCGAGCGTCTACATCTTTTAAACCTTTTTCTAGAACATTGCTGACTCTTCCCTACAAATCAAAGAACAAACCTCGTGGACTGATATTTCAAGTGACAACCATATTAGGTATCTATCGTTTCAACAATTCCCATGTTCGTTCCGAGGTGATTGATTACTGGGATCTGGCTGCAAGATATCATCACTAAATCGAGTCTTCTGAATCATCAGAATCACTTCTTTCAGCTTCCCCCGTAATGGCTGCAGAATCTGGTGCATGAGGCTTCGCTACAGGCTTGAGTTCAAGCTTCTTGCTCACATTGCGTGCAGAGTAATCCCCGTCTTCCTCTTGTGGTGTCACTTCGGCAGGTTAGCTTAAGTCAAGGCACAACAGAGTAGCAAAGCCGTAATATCCAAAGGCAAAAGGTGAATTTACAATAACTATAGTACATGTGAGCACATCCAGCGAAACAAAAACGTGTAATCAATCTTATTCTGATCCTTAGATTACAGTTTTTGGAACAATGTAATCTGGAAGGCATTCGTTTACCATCATATCCGTCCATCTACTGCAGAACATTTATTCTCTCTTGTATAAATGACCTACTAATCATTACCCAATGACGCAAACGAATTAACTTTTTGACATCCCCAGGAATGACCGATTCTTGCTTTTAGTGATTTAATCTATTCTATATTCCTTGGTATATTAACACGTTTTAACTCTTTCCTAATGCAAGAGAATCGAGGAGGTGTCCGAGTAGAACTACGCATTACTCACAAGAAAGCTCCTAGAATATAGAAATATCTCACCAAGTTTTATCTATCAGACTATCACATTATTTCATGTTAGGATATTATGTCTGGATAATATTCCATTACAAAAGCAATCCAATTAAGCATCAGGAGGTGAGGAAGAGAGGGGAACGACCACACTATTCTAACAATACCATTGTCACCAAATCACTGGCAGACTATGACATAAACAATTAGGAAGATAAAATATGAGGAAGAGTTCATATTTGAAAATTTCAGATAGAAGATCAAAGGATATTTCCACTTCTCATGATATTCCAAAGATCCCTCTCAACACGTTGCACAACCTCTGGCTGCAAAAATTTCGACAGAAAGACAAATAACATCAACTAAATATATGAAAACAGAACTTCCAAACCCAATGAGAGTGTTTCTTCAAGAAAATATCATCAAAGTGAGGAAGTATAGTTCAAGCCACTTCTATAATTTCCCTACTAGATGGATTTGCTTTGTTTTCATTTTTAAGGTGCATGGGCCTCAAAATGAGAAGCAATTGACAAATCAAGTGAGAAATTCATACATTTAAATCTGGCTCTCTACGGAACCTGCGCCTCCGTGCGTCTCTCATTGGAGGGGTAAGACCATGCCTGTATTCTATCGAATCCGGTGCAGGGTCACCTTCTTCTCTCACGACAATCATCTGTCCAATGACAATAACTGAGTTTATGGAAGTAATTATAATGTAAGATATTAATGATCACAGCTTGACTTACTTGACCGATATCAGCAGTTTTTATCAGCACACTATCATCATATGTTTTATACGACTCTACAACGGAAGGAAGATCCAAGAGAGATGCAGGGAACCTATCATTACCAATGACAAATGTGCCATTCCTCCCGTCCTCTGCAATTAAGTCAACAAGCAACACAGCATCAATTCACTGCTAACAAGTCCTCTACCTCAAACTCCTTTCCGTAGAAGGTTCTAGCCAGTATTATCTACCATCTTGGCAGCCCAAGGAAGCAAAGATGGTATAAAACCATTGAAGTATAGAGGACTTGGAGTTGATGTGGATAAACAAATCAAGAATCAGTTCATCAACAAACTAGAACAAGTAAAAATTAAAATACATGATTCGCAGCTACTGGCCAAGGTCTGGGACATCTCTAGGAGAATCAGGTAAAACAAAAAATGACAGAAATCTTAATAGAAAAGCAATAAAAAAAAAATCACAAGATACAAGACACTAGTTATAACATGACCTAAGAAAGCAAGATATCATAACATGAACAATAGCCTCCAGGAGGCAGCCTTTCATGCAAAAAGCTGATGCCATGTAAGCCCGGCCGACTTCTTTTCTATAGCTGCAAAACTTACTACTAGTTCTTTATTGATACATTCTCTAACCATCACCCTAAAAATCCTATAACACTGATGTAGCTTATAGGACTGCTTTCTAACCTGAGCTTTTAAAGGCTACAACCATGAGCATGCTGTTAACCACACAACTACCTCTAACAGATAATTATATGTCTTCTTTTTACCTGCAGATGTCAGAATGATTGCTATCTTAGAGGAATATGATATCCCATTGATTCTTTGAAGGGTTTTGCCTCTCCTCTTAGTGCTTTATTAGCTACTAGTTCATGGCTGCTTAGATTCCAACACTACCACAAACTAGCTCTTGCTTTCTTTCCCTATAGCAACTAAGACGCCATCTATTTTCTGCCCATGGACACAGCAGGACTAAAAAAGGTTGACCTTTTCTTGATTTCAGTTGCAGAAGCATCTTGTGGCAACATGGCTTACCACATCTTTCCTTGTCTTTAGCTGCTTAGATTTGTAACTCAACCTCACCTATATCTCTGCCTATGAAGAAATTTTTCTTTTCCATGACAAAAGACGAATTCTAACTTTCAGATGGTATTACACTCCAGATCAATTCGCAATCATGGTAAGCCAATTTCAGCATGATATAAACCATTATTCTTTTCCCCTTTATTTGAGATGTGACTGTCACATGTGGCAAGTCTGGTCTGGAGCTTGAGCTGGCCTTAAACATGGGATACACCAGGATTATCATTGAGTTGGGTTGCAAGGAAGCAGTAGATATAGTAGCTAAAAAGAAAATCGATCTGTTTGTTAGAGAGTGTGCCATTGGTGATTCTTTAGAGCGGATGCACTGCTTTCATGAAACTTATTGCTCTTGGGTATGCAAGGAAGCAAATAGAGCTGCACATGAAATGGCGTTCCATGTATCCACGTGTCATCGTCTTGGAGAATACCGCCCTGATCTTCCCCATAATGTGTGGAAAGTACGTATGCTCGATAAAGAGCAATGAATTAACCCGCGTTGAGCCTAATCAGGAAAAAAAACCTCCTTTTCCATGGAGCTACACATCGATGAATGCAAACCCTAGTTTTTCTATGAATATTGCTCCTCACTTGCTCTTCTGATTCCCCTCATTTCCTCTCAAATCCCTCCTCAATTACTCTCTGATTCCTTCTCTTTGATAATTCTATTTCGGTTCGTATCACAGCAAGTCACAAAAGCATAATAAGCAACACCAAGAGCAAACAAGAACTAATGTATAGCCAAACAAAGACAAAAACGAAAAAAACAAAAACAAAAACAAAACAAAACAAAAAAAAAAAAGATTACCAGAGAAAGAAAGGTCCAATTCCTTGTCCCCGGACGAAGTGGGATCTTCTTCATTCAAAAGTCGCTCGAGTCGTTCCGCCACAGACGGTGGCACCCTCAACACAAACTGCTCCTCCATTCCTCGACCAGCTTCTCCTCTTCTGATAATCCACCCCCTTTTGGATCCCGCCTTCGATTTTCGGCTCGGCTTGTGTGGAGCACGAATTGGGAGTTCAGAGTATGATGATGAAATTTTCTAGGGTTTCGTGAGTGGGAAAGGGGATCGTTGGTCGGTCCTATGATCTGCGAGATCAGATTTTCGCCGGATTGCGAATCAGAAGGCACAACGGCCGACGGGGGAGCCTATAGGTGTAGGGTAGGGTGTGTTTGTCTCGCCGGATGTCATCCCGTGTGTAGGACCGGAGATGTAGCTGTAGATTTTTTATACTAAGCCCTTTATCTTATACTATTTTCATCATAATTTATTTATACCCGTTGGACCTTATAATGACGTTTTATATTTATGTTGAATTTTTATAAAATTTAATATAAAAAAATAATTTATAATAATAGTGGTGATTAATTTTAAACGATTGTGAGAGAATATAATGAGATGAGAAGAGATAGTGAGATGTATTTAGGACTGTAAATAAGCAAATCAAACCGAGCCGGATATAGTTTGGGTTCATCTTATTTAGGATTTGATTAGATTTGGATTTGAATTCAAGTTTGATTCTATCCTAATCGAATCGAGCCTGTCAAACTTATTTTATAAATAGTTAGGCTCGGACTCGACTTGTCTCGGCTCATATACTCATTCGAGCTTAGTCGAGCTCGAGACGAGTCAACCTTTTATTAACAAATCATAATATCTTTAGAGTTTAAGTTTAAAATTCAATATTAAAATCATTTTTATAAAATTCAACACTCATAAATTCTCATGTCGTTCAATCTGTTATATATTTTGTGGGATGAAGGGAGTATCTCGCTATACCAATTTATTCATGATTTCATATTACGTACTCTTCCGTAAAGTTACAACAATTTGTCTTTTATAGCTATTCAATTACATGTATTTTAAGGAGCTTTCTTTTATCATTGAATGACGCAAAAAATTTATTGTAAAAGTGTCACAAGTTAAACTACACAATATAAACTATCATTAGTATTATACGAAAAAATTATGAAAAACCTCATTTGATCGTCTATAACGCAGTTCAAAGTTTGTCTCGACAAATACATAGAGTAAAACTGTTGCAATATTTGTAGGAAGGAAAGAATACTATTCAACACATAGCTTTATGTTTTAAACAATATGACAAAATTACATCATTAAATCTAGGTTAAAATACACACAATTTAAAATAATATTAGTGTTTCATGATAATTTCCCGTCAAGTTATGCACAAGGTCCTTTCGTTGCAAGTTATGCACAAGGTCCTTTCGTTGCAAATAAATTTGGACAGTTATCGAAGTCCGCAAGAAAGTTTATATGTGTGTTCAATTTTTTGCTTTTTTGCTTCTCATATCTATTCTCATAATTTGAAAATTAATGAGGTTATTATATCCAGTGAGAGGAGAATTGATAGAGCAGTGCATTGTAATATGGAAACAATGTTTTGGTATTTTAGGGATGGAAAACTTGTCAAAGGGAAAATGTTGCTCAGAAGGGTTGCCTATATTCGGAACAGAGTCATGTAATTTGAACTTTAATGCATTAAGATAAAGAACAATTTTTTTTTTATGTATTTCACATCTTTATGGCTAGTTTCCATACTAATATATACTCCATTTGTATAAAAAAAAATTACAACAATTTATAATATTTGTTGGTCCCTTTAAAATTAATATTATTAATAAAATAGATTTTTTATTCAAATTATTACTAAATCTTTATTATGTACTTTACATCACTTCATCTCATTTCACCATCATTTTTTTTCTCACTGCTCTACACTCATTTTACAAAAGGAAAATGGATCCTTTATCACAGAGTTCAACTTTTGACAAAACCCTTATGTTTGATCATCATGTTACAATTTTTTTCGGAGGAAAAAGTATCTTGAACGAGGCAATACTTCCAAAGTAAAATTCCAATTTTGTAAAGAATGAAGAGATAAACTAAAAATAAAACCCCTTGAATCCACTAAATAGAAAAAACGGTTATTTTTTTTTCATTCAAATTACAACCTCAAGAAAACATAATTTCATATTACAACCTTAAATTCTGACATTATGAACAAATTAGTGATTATTGTTATCTTTCGGATACAATTTAACGAATTGTTGTTATTAACATATTTGCCATCACTTTTTTTTTTTAATGATAAATTTACCATTGTACAAATTTTCTACTTTGGTTCTTACTTTCATCTTCAACAGATGTTGGAGTGGTGTGATCCTGATTCATGGAGAGGAGGAGCTGTTCGATGAAGACAGGCATGGGATGTGCATTGGTCGCACATGCCGTGCGTTGGTCGCACAGTCGTGCATGATGGAAATCAGCATCCTCTAAGCACGGACAAGCTTGAGGCCGTGATTTGCTTGCATGGGCCATGCGGCGTGCTCTTCGAAAGATTTAGATTTAATTTATTTAAATCTTGTTATTTTTAGATTAATTAAATTAGGGTTTTATTTGTGTATTTAAATTTGAACTTAAATTACAGATCTCTGTATGACTCCTGTGTGAAAGTTTTTCTTAAATAGTGGATCTCATCGACGGTCGTGGGTTTTTCTTCCCCTTGAGGATTTTCCCACGTAAATTTTATATGTCTTTTCCTTTATTGTTTAATTGTGTGCGTGATTCGCTCTTAACAAGTGGTATCAGAACAGTCAGGTTGATTAACCACATAAAGTGATAGAGTGATTAAAAACCTAAATCGATTGAGGAGGTAATCGATTGAATTGGGTTTGACGAGATCGAAGATTTTCACGGATCATCTTCGTTATCAATGTTTGGTGATAAAGATCCAATCTTTGGTACTCTTTGATCAAGTGGGAGCGACGACGGATGATAGAAAGATCGTGATCGATAAGTTCAATGGGAAGAACTTTGGATTTTGAAAGATGCGGATAAAAAACTAACTTTATTAGAAGAAACTTTATCTACCGTTGGAAGGTGAGAAGGGCAAGCCTTCTGAGATGGATTAGAAGAAGTGAGAGCTGTTAGATTGCAAAGTTTTGGGTGTGATTCGACTCTCATTGTCGTCGACAGTAGCCTTCAACATCTCTAAAGAGAAGAGCACCGAACGTTTGATGAAAACATTGTCAAGGATGTATAAGAAGCCTTCCACGATTGTTCGCAACTTTGTATATCACGCTTAAACCCAAATGTACGTGTCGTAGCAATTAATAAAAGTGAGTATATGAGTTATCGTCCCATGAGGACTTAGATCTAGGGACCGAAATATGAATAGTGTTCCTTGGGTTAAACGATCAAAATGTGATAAGTTGATACATGACACTAATGATTCTACTAACTAAGCTAAGTTAATCGAAATTAACAACACAACGATAGAAGATCCGGTTTTAGATGTGAAAGGGAGTAGGGTCGTGACTTCGTCTTTCAATTGTATCTAGTTACTACATTATTCTAATAGTTAATAATGAATGGTAGTTATAGACGAATCCCTAATGTGTAATCTACTCTCTCTCGAGTCATAGACTACGTCAAATTAAGCGCCGCCTTTAACATCTCTCGAAAAGAGGCCGTCACGTCATGATAAGCATGAAATTCGGGGGTTCCTAATATATCTCACACGTCACACAAGCGATCTCTCGATCTCGTATTCAACGTGTGGACATGTGGTCAAATTCCATCCTCTCGGATTCAAATCATACCATAGATCATCAATTTGTCGAAGCATTACGCATAACCACAAAACAATCAAAATTAAACTAACAACATAAGAATAACATCAATATAAACATCCGATTACATCACAACCGTAACAAAAGGTTTATCTCATGATTCGAGTACTAAGACAATAAAATAAACACCTAATGTACATAAAAATCATCATAATATAAGTGAAAATCAAAACGAGTCAAGAACGCAAAATTGATATTGGGATGGAATCCGATTCGTTCCGATGAAGTCCCTTGATGTACCTTCGTTTTTCAATGAATCGTAGCCACCTCCACCCAAGAAATCCGCTCCAAACCCTAGATTTTCGTCAATTGTTATGTATGATGATGGATGATCTGATTTAGGATCAAAAGGGAGTATTTATAGTCAATCTGGCATAAAAGGGTCTCGTCACACACGTCTGGACGTGACCATATACGACGCCCGGACGTTTTCATTCTTTCACTGAACAGGTCGTGTTGGGCTTTGGGTACCGAGCCCTGGCGTGACATGAGGTTACGTCGGGACGCTTCAATGTTTTTACAAAAGCAGTGTCCTCTCGATGAATGGTGCCCGAGCTTGAGATAACACTGCGTCTGGACGCTTTGAGTGTTACCCTGAACCCAACGCTTTATCTGTTTCATCCCGCTTTGTCTCTGCTCGATCACGTTCCGTTTTCAACATTTTTTAGCCATCCTATTGCTTATTTCCTCCTACAAATCACACCGAGGTATCAAAGCTTGTAAATACAGCAAATAGGGCCAAAATCAATACAATTATGAATTTAAAGACATGAAAAGGATACAAGAAAACATGATAAAACTCAACGTGAATAAAGCTAAACAACGACGAATAGCTTGAGCTATTACTTGTCCTCAAGCAATGAAAGTCAGAAGGAAACAACAGGGAACATGCTAATGAGCCAAACACTTACAATCCTAACAATTGGGTGTTGCCACTCATTATATTCTGCAGGCCAATTTATCAACCCCGTGAAACTACTTGCATGAACTCATCCTAGTTTCAGAAGATCGACCCCATAACATACACCTCTCACCATCCCATGATCATGAGGATCATTTCACATAAGTTCTCAGTCATAATCATGCAAGGATAAGGTTTTTAACTCTAATAATACACCTACCAAGAAGCATTCGTGCACCAACCACTGTCTTACCCGAACCAAATGTGTAATTGCGATCCAACTTAAGGCCGAGACCAAGAAAAATTCAAGAAAGGGAAGAGGAGGTTGGTCATTTGGTTATGTGAAGTTTCGGATGTAAAGAGGACAGGAATAAAGTGTAGGTCAAGACATTGACGTACAACTAAATCCATCCCCAAACAAGGCATTTTGTCTAGTCTAAAAACAAACCACATACTCACAACCGACTAATAACTCTTTTTGCTCTTTTTTTTTTTTTTAGCATAAACAAAGAACTTTGGCACCATGGTCTTGACACATTGTATGTCATTTTACATAAACATTACAATAAAAAAGACTCTTTGGCCTAGGCACATTGTGTGCCATGATACATCATCTCACGTACAACCCACCCTAAACAAGACTTCACCCTCCTATCGTCGTCTTGACTCGTACACGAATTAGGGTTCAAAAAGGGCTTTTTTTGTGGAGTTTATCATGGCATGAATAAACAAAGAGCAACTCCAATGACGAGTGCATACATGCCCAATCACACAATAAATCGCATACATAAGATGTAAGGGATAAAATAAAAGAGAATAGCATTAGGTAGAAAGAAGGGGTCAAGGGGTTAATGGCAAAACATAGATGGGATATCAATGATCAACAATTACACATCTTATCGCCTTACCAACAAACCAAGTGCCCAGTAACTTCAAGCTCAATGTGTTATAAGGGGTAGTCCTATCGTTACCTCTCTACCCGTGTTTCAATCCCTCCCCCCCCCCCCCCTCTCCATCATGTTCTGTTAGGGGTACGATGTAATAAGATGTCGGATGGAATCCCGTCATAGGTTAAATGGGAGTATCAACGTGGGTCATCCTTAGTTCTAGGACAACATTCCCTCGTCGTCTTATTCAAGCGTTTAAGTATATTCTCAAGCTCCTCAAACCTCATCAAACTTTCTAAAGGAAGGATAACAAACATAACTCAAAGCACAATGAAATCCCAAATCAAAGTCATGATAAATCAAAAGACGATTAAAAATTCAAGTACATGTCGAGAAAATGAAAATAGAAGTGAACCTAGACGCGACTCTAACCCTAGACACGACTTCACTAATCTAGCTCCAACTCCCTCCCCTAAGTTTATTAAGGAGCATACTCCGAATGCGATAGAAAGACAAGAAGAGAAAGAGTTGGAGTGATACAACCTTAATGTGGCTAGTCGTGATGCGAGCCCGATGGATCCTCATCTCCTTAGTGTATGCTTGGACCACTACGACGAAAGCGAGGACGCTGTGGTAGCTCGTAGAATGCATCCTGCTCGCCCCAAATAGAGGCAAGGAACTGGCATATGAGAGTCTCCTGCGAATCCCAAGTGTACTGGAACCCGCTCTCAATCAATGTCTAAAGATCAGTCTGGTCCATTCGGATGCTCGCCATCTCAGCCCGGAGATTCGTCATCTCCTCCTCTATCTGCCCCATACGAGTCCTTATGTCCAACGTACCCTCGATCGAGAGTGGTGCGGGTGCGTCCTCGTCCGCATCATCATCATCATCTCCGTGCTCCGTCTCTGCTCGAAACCCGACGACATAACCCTTTGGTTTGCATTGGATATTTTCGATTCACTTCTTGTCGAACGTAGATCCCTTCGCTTGATATCCCTTCGAGCTTGGAGACAAAGGTCGATGATGATCTTGGGTGCGCCACCCTAAGTAGCTGTATTTCGTGTTGAACCCATGGACATAGTCCCTTAGGGACGAGAATAGCACCTGGCCAAGGTTGACCCCTGCACGACGGAGAAGCATGAAGATCAAGTTGGCCCTCGCCGTGGTCACCTCTGAGCGATTCTCGGAGGGGACCATGTTGTTAATAACCAAGTGTTAGACGATGCGATCGTCCATCTAGAGGAAGCTGGAGTCAAACTGAATGGAGAGTGGTAGGTAGGGGCGGTAAAAAGCGACATAACCAATACAAAGAATTTCTGAGTGAAAGTGAAGATAAATTATACACAAGAACGCTTGTTTTGAAGTCCTTTGATGAATCGCTTTCAACATATAAA
>JAOVYX010020840.1:0-16507 GCA_035668315.1 Drosera spatulata | reverse complement strand
CCCTCACCGCCATCCTCTTTCCCGCTGCCAGCCACCACCCGCCACCACCACCCCAGCGCCGTAGCTGCCGCACGCCGCCACTGCCCAGCCGACCACCGTCTTTTCCCCTCCTCTCCTCTCCCTTCTCCCTCTCCCAGCCGAACCACCACCTCCCTCTCCTCCACCATCGGCCACCCCCAGCCAGCCACTGCCCCGCCACCAGCTGCTGCCTCCTACCGCCAGAGCCGCCGCCTCGTCAGCACACAGCCCTGCCACCACCATCCACAATTTAGGTTACCCAACCCCGTCTCAATCTCCCTATGTCTCAGAAGTTATTGGAAATGATTGTAGGGATTGAAAGATTTATAATTTCGATGATGTCTGATAATGTAATTGATGCTGTAGTTGATGAGAGGTGATGGAATTAGTTGATGAATAGGAAGGTTGGGTGATTGATGAAGTTTGAGATTTATGTTGAGACGATGATCCTCAGGATACGGTGAGTTTGGAAGTTGATGTAATGTATGGAGTAATCGTATGAGTTGACGATCACTATTTATGTAACGATAATACGATAATAATGAATTATGCAATAAAACAATATAAATATAATTAGAATCAAGAGGGTGCTTATTAAAATGAGAGTTCTATGGTCACATTGATAAGGACGGAGGCCCTTAGGTCATTCTTGATCGCATGGGGGGAGAGAAATGATACCCCGGGAAGTACTATGGTCGCATTGGTAAGGGCGGAGACCCTTAGGTCATTCTTGGTCGCATGGGGGGAGAGAAATGGTACCTCGGAAAGTACTATGGTCGCATTGGTAAGGGCGGAGGCCCTTAGGTTATTCTTGATCGCATGGGGAAGAGAAATGATATCCCGGAGGATTCTAAGGTCGTATGTGAATAAAGAGAACGGGAATTAGCTAACCCTTTCTTCGGTTATGAAGCCTAATAGTAAAAGTAAATATCACCGTAGTGCGTGTGTCAGTGATGGGGTCAATATCAATCAAAAAGCTGGACAAGATAAGATAGGGTAGGGACATAGGAAAAAGGGAGTTTTAATATACTGTTGATTGTGACGTGCTATGATAGGTGACAGGCTATAGCACGTGACATCAAATTTATGGCAGTATTCGGGGTCTACTGAGCGCATCTTTGCTCACGGGTTTCTTATTTCTCTTCCTTGGTTGTCTCTTGTGCAGGTTCAGGTGAGGAAGATGGAGTTTCTGAGTAATTGCCTTGACAGGGACCCATTGTATTATATGTAATATTTCGAATGTCTGTTGTATTCGAGTCCTAAGACTGTTATGGATGACTGTAATAACTGTATTTTCTTATGTTCTATAAATAAACCCTACTATGAACTTGCCTTGTTATGGATTTCGGTCTGTAGCGGCAGTGACGTCACGTGTTTATTATTAATAAATTATCGTGGCATTACAGAATTGGATGAAATTGTATACTTTGGGGAATAAGATTCCGTGTGTATATTTTTTGGAATTAGTTTTCAAAAATTACAGATTTGGATAATTTTCTGTTATTTTATTACAAAAGAAGTGTCGAAGACCGAGAGAGTAATTTTTTATGAGACATAAAAATATTACTCTCTCTGTTTCATAATATAAGCAACACTTATTTATTTGGACCGTATTCAAAATATATATAATATATATTATTTAGTAATCTTTTCACATAGAAAAATATCAAAACAATAACGAACAGTACATCTACTTATCTTCTTTCTAAACTGTTATAATAAACCTTATTATCAAAAAAAATATTTTATTACATCAAATTTTACTCAAATTAAATATATAAATTTATATTTTGGATAACACTATTATGTATATTCTGAACGAAGGGAATATAATTTAATTTTTACGGGAGTATCATTAATCAATGGTTATATTTCATTGATGAAAACAAACCCACAATCAATCGTCTTTATCAGTTCTCCCCTTCTTCTGCTCTCTTCGATGATATCGCCTCGCAACAAACTCCATTTCACTGTATCAATCTCAACAGAATCATACCTTTCTGCATATTTTCATCACGATTCGAGGTATGCTATCTTTACAAAGCTAGCTTGAAATTCTAGGGCTTAGAAATTATCTTCAGTTTAACCCCTTCATCTAGCATTGGAATTCGAATTATTGAGTTTGCGAAAATTGAGTTTGCCCATGTGGATTTCGGTAACCTTTGTTGAAATGATGTTCTGGGTAGAGTTAGTTCCTTGAATTGACATGGTACAGACCAGGTGTGATGAAAGGTCATGAAACTCTAACATGGTAATCAATCTGGATTATATATAGGCCGAGTTTGCTATGACTTCAAAAAGATGCTACTGTCATTATTTTTTTAATAAATGTTTGTTGTTTGATGAAAAACAACAACTCAGGTAATCTCGTTACAACAACTCTGTGGTTTGAATGAAAGAAACTAGAAAATAAAAAGAATTATGAAGAAATTGTCTTCATAGTATTTTATTTCCAAGGGCATACTGTTCAAAATCATATATTCCAACTGTCATTATTTCTGTTTTAGTGGATTTTGATTTCTAGTTTTGGTTTTCAGTATTTTGAACTGCAATAGTGCAATACTAGATAGTTCCTTAGCGCGTTTATGTAAGGTGAGACGATATGATATTCACGCAATCGTGCTTCAAGCCGAAACAGGCATGCATGTTGTAGAAATAGCCTTTCTGGTTCTTCCCTTTTCAAAAGGAAAAAAAAAAAAACCCTTTCTGGTTCTTTGACTACAGGTTTGCAATTTTGATTGTTTCAATCTACGTAGACCAATTATTGAGAATCCCAGCTGCAAGCAAAGCTCTTTTGAGTTTTTAGATGATCGTCGTGCTCTACCCGCGATATTTGTCTATACTCGTATTGGTTTCAGTAGGGATAGAATGTTGTATCTGGGAAGTTACAGGAGCTGAAGTCTTTTGAGTGATGATGATAAGTAGTTTAAGAAGATTTCAGAAGAGAGCTTTACAGTTTCCAAGATGCATGTTTGTGCCAATACGAATATCGGCAAGCTTAATGAACGTCCATTGTTGAAATCCTGCTGGGGATCTTATCTATCCAGATCAGCTCATGGGTGCTCTAGTAAACTTCATGGTTCAAATTCTATTTCATTCAGTGTAGATAATGCTCAAAGTCATGCTACTATGGTACAATGCCAACATGTGACTGCTCCCGAAGTGATAAGTAGGCATAGGTTCGGAGGGGATCAGCCCCAGAATGCATCTTCGGTTGACGTTTTGATTCTTGAGCATACTAAAAATGGGTGTCATGAGGAAGCTGTTAGGGTTTATCTTGATTTTATAAGTGCTGGGTCTGCTATAGATGGGATTTCATCATTTTCTACTTTAATTAAGGCCGTTGGTGATCTTCGTGATATTCAATTGGGGAGACAATTTCATGGGCATTTTCTGAAACTAGGAACTTTGGACAATATCTATAACGAGAATGCTCTTTTGGGTATGTTTTGGAAATGTGGAATGGGTGATGATGCGGATAAGTTGTTTGAGAGAGTACAGGAGAGGGATCTGATATCATGGAACACTATGATATCGGGCTTGCATCAGTCTATGAGGTATGCTGAATCGTTGGAGTTGTTTCGCTCTATGGTCATAGATTTCGGTATGTACCCAAACCACATAACATGCATTTCAGCTCTTTCTTCATGTGGCTCTAACGGTTCTGTTATGCATGGTAGAGAAATTCATGGCTATGTGATTAAACATGAGTTGGGTCATAATAAGTTTGTAGTGAATGGACTGCTTGAGATGTACATGAAACATGGAAACATCAAGTATGCCGAACTTGTCTTTGATAGAAGTCTTGAAGATCTAAGCGGAAATACAGTGCTTTGGAATGTCATGCTTTTAGGTTATGCAAATAATGGTTGCTTCTCGCAGGCATTGTTTCTGCTTGATGATCTGATGTCTTCTGGGATTGAACCTGATTCTGCAATATTGGTTCCAGCTCTAGTAGTTTCCTCGCGCTCATCAAATTTAGCTTTGGGAAAGCAAATTCATTCTCTGATTAAGCGTACGGGATTAGAGGAGGATACTCGAGTGCGAATGGCATTGATGGACATGTACTTTGATTTTGGTGATCGTGCATCCACGTTAAAACTTTTTAGGAGGTCTCGAAATCGGAATCCGGTCATGTGGGGAATGATAATCTCAAATTGTGCTCAAAGTGGTTTCCCTCAAGAGGCGCTGAACCTATACCTTCAATATAGACTTGAAGATGGCCTTGTTAATGGTTTTATAGTATTGGCTGCTTTGCGAGCTTGTTCATCCTTGAACCTCAAGGCCGAAGGCATGGAGCTCCACGGACTGGCCGTGAAGCTGGGGTTCGACGATGACAGGTATATAGTCAGTGCATTGGCCGATATGTACATGAAAGCTCAAGATGTGGGGTCTGCCGAGAAGGCCTGCATGAGGGTTTCTGCAAGGGATGCCATCATGGGGAATGCTATGATGACAGGATATGCGAAAAATGACCGTGTAATAGAAGCTTTAAAGGCATTTAAGGCCATGCAATGTCACGGTATTAGGCCCAATGCCGTGACAATATCGTCTCTTCTCTCTATCTGTGCTCTCATATCCGTAGGTTCAAAGTGTAGGGAGGTTCATGGCTACGTAATTCGACAAGGTTTGGACACCAATCTCCTTGTTAGCAATTCGCTAATCGCCACATATGCTAAGAGCGGTGATATGAAAAACTCTCGGACCATCTTTGATAGGATGAAGGAAAGAGATGCAGTGTCATGGAATAATATTCTTCTAGCGTTGGGAATCCACGGTGCCGTTGATGAGCTATTTGCTTCATTTGAGAACATGAAAGCAGTCGGTGTGAAGCCCGATAAGGTGACATTCGCATGTGTTCTGTCCGCTTGTAGCCATGCAGGGAGGCTCGATGATGGATCGAAATACTTCAGAAGTATGGTGAAAGAGTATGGGATCAAAGCTGAACTTGAACAATGTAACTGCATTGTTGATCTTCTAGGCCGAGCGGGTTATCTGAAAGAGGCACATGATCTGATTCTAGGCCTGCCTTCCTCAGACGTTCGAATATGGGGCTCATTGCTCGGAGCTTGCCAAATTCATGGCAATGATAAGCTTGCAGAGCTGGTGTTGCCGCGAATTCTTGAGCTTCATCCTGATGATATAGGGTATCGAGTTCTCCTAGCCAATCTATATGATAGATGCGACAGGTTCGATGATGCTGCCGAGATCATGTCCGCTATAAAAGAAAAGGGACTGAAAAAGGCTCCTGGGTGCAGTTGGATTGAGGTAATGGGCAAGGTTCATGCGTTCACTTCACAAGATCAATCCCATCCTCAGGCTGAAGATATATACAGAGCCCTTGAAGGCTTGACTGCAGCAATAGCGGGTGCAGGATAGGCACTATATATAGTGTTTTAGTGCCTCGACGAGGTTAGCTCTTGGGCAGTAACCAGCAGTCGGCGAACACCCTAGTGCCTTCCTGGTGTATATATTTGATGCAGAGATAGCAAATTGCTGTCACACCGGAATCATGATGTTGCATTTCCACATATATATGTACCGGTGGATGGAAAGGTGAACTTCTATTATTAGCCTTTTCGACGTATAGTTTCTGAGTTTTCCATCCATTTTTTTAGCCTGCAGCACCTGTTAATCTTCTTATTTCCAAGAAAAATCACTGTGAGGTTCTAATATCGGAACGTGAGGAAATTTTAGCTATGCCTTATCTAACGCTGACGTTCTAATTTCTTAATGACAGGAACATGCAAGTATAGATGATCGCATTGGTCATTTGCGTCGCGTGGATTGCTGGTTGTTTACTCCGTCATGTCGATCTGCTATATTTAATCTTACCGGTGAGATGTGCATCTGGTGTTGAAGCTACCTGAAGCTGCAGTTGATTATGTCGGCTTCACCTTGACGGTGTGCTATATTTCTTCTTCCTGACAAGACCTCGAGATGCATAACGGGCTTTGAAGACGATTTGCCATGTCCATGAACATAAATTACACAACAGTTCCGGTCGAGGCTATTCTTGAGGCATTTTTTCACTTGCACGTGCGAGAACAAAGTCGTGACATAACTTCTAGAGAAAGATAAAAGTCTTCAACTTGTACAAGTTTCGAGATTATTGGTATCGAAGATATATTACAATCCACCTATCAAACAAAATAGTCGATTATAGCCGCTCATGTTAAGATCATTGTTGGTCTAGTTTGAGTCCTGCACTAAATTAACACCCACGACGGTACCCGAGAACATAAAGTCATCTAATACCAAAACTCAGTGGATGAACCATATGAAGTTTGGCACAGATAAAAAGGGAAAAAATAAATAAAATTAAATTATAATGACAGCAGTGGGATTAGAGCCTTTTCGGACCAGAGCCTTAGACCACTCCGCCAAACCGTCTCCCTTGTGGAAGTAATTTATAAACAAACATACTGAACGTATAACTAATATGAAGTCACAGGTTTACACCATGTGGAAACTGACTGTTAATAAAACCATGTAAGAAGAGTATGTGACCGGGCACATGCTCTCGTGAGACAAAACAACATTTCTACAAGAAAAAAACTTCGTGCATCTCAAATTCGCAAATTGATGTTTATGGTTTATACAGAAAATTATATTAAAACGTCTATGATAAATTTTTCTTATACTTTAATATTTAAATTTCAAGATATATTTAGATATCTAATGATTATTTCATTTACATATAAATATTCAAAAATAAATAAAAAACATAAATATCTCTCACCCGACTCATTTTACCTATTCTTTCTTCTTCCCCATTGATAAATGACCCATTCACTCCTAAAACTAATTAATTGAACTGATAATTGAATGGTGTGAAACACGTGTGAAACTGATTCTGATATCATGTAAAAATATAAAATTCATTTCTAAAATCAATTAATAATAAAAAAAATCTATGATTTATTTTACCCAGATTTCAGGTTTAGTATGTCTGACACAAGGGTCTTGTTTCCTCGTCATCGACTACCCCAACTCCCTCAGAGCATCGTCGCCACCGCTTCCCCTCCAAACCCGCACAGTCCCTTTCCTTCTCCTCCTGATTTCCCTCGATCGAAACTGGTGCGAGGATAATACCGAAGTTCGCCGGTGGGATGGTGAAGGAGGTGAAAGGGATGATAGGATTAAGAATTGGGATGATGGGGTTAGGGTTGAATTGGGGCAGGGTTGATTGTCTCTTATTTGTGGGGTTTGGGGTTCAGGTTTAGGGTTACGATTAGGGTGGGGTTTGGCCCTTATTGTTGTCGTTTGCTTCGGGATGGATGGGGGTACGAGCGTGATTCAGTTCGGCGATCATGCTTGCGGGTCCGGTTCAGTTCGGGAGCTAGGACGAAGACGGGTTCGATCAGCTTTGTTGTTTTTTGCGACGATCATGCTTGCGGTTCGGGTTGGGATAATCGTGTTGGTTTCGGGGGAGAAAGGGGATGGGGTGGGAATGAGGGGTTTGGGGTGGTCGTCGACGAATTCAGTGATTTTCGTGGTGGTGTTGAGTGAATGGTGTGATGATGAGAAGGTGGTAGTGAGTGGTGAGTGGTTTGAGGGATTAAGGTGGAGAGTGGAGCGGCGAGTGCAGAGTTGTATGGTGGTGATGGTGGCGGCGGGCAGTGTCAGTTCTAGCTAGTCCTATGAGTAGTCATGCTCCTGAGGCGTTTAATTGGACTCTCATGGTTGCAAGGTCGTCACATTTCCAACAACGAGGATGACGAAACGATAAAGATGAAGATGATGATGAAGATGAAGAAACAATACTATTTGCACAATTTATATAGAGATAATTCACACAATCACATAATACAGTTTACGTGCGGAAGAAAGTCAATCCACATATCCAGCTGAATCAGTTTACTCAATAAAAAAAGACAATTTATATATTTGCATAATATAATTCATCGATAGAAATGAGAAAGTTTATATTTTGCATTTTACAGTTTATAGACATCAACGTCCAATGGTAACTCATGGATTGTTATTCTTATTTAAATCATTAATTTGTTACATATTTATGATCTTTACAACTCATATAATAATTTTAAATCATAATTTGATTTCGACAGCCATGATTATATGCAGTTTATATTGATCTCATTTCAGTTCCTATAAATAAAATTTTAAGTTTATGTTTTAATAATGTATAGTTCATATTGCTAATATTTCATCTGAAAATTCACAATGTTAGATTTGACGTTTTAAATGACATAATATGGGAGTAATATCAACATTTATTGTATGTATAACTATAACTCATGCATATTCACATCAATCGAGTTCGAGTAGTATTGAAAAGAAATGATTAAATGATTGTGATGCATAAGCTTGTCTTCCAATGAAACAAATCAATTATGAAGAATATAAGGTCTTTAATTATATCAAACAATCATATGAACTTTGTTCTCCCATGATTGAACTTTTATGAAACAATGTAATGTTTTACTATCTTATAATGATATTAAAGTTTGAACATTGAAAATTATCGTTCGTTTGATTATGTTTGTATTCTTATTGTCATATCATCATTCAAATAGGAACAAAAAATTAATAGTTTAATTATTTCAAGAATAAGAGTTCATATACCCATAAAAAACAGTTCACATGACAATAAAATCATTTATCCCATAAATAACATTTCACATATCCGTTTACATCAGTTCATACACCAAAGACACAGTTCATATTGTTTGTTTTTTAATACTAACCAAAGACATAATGTTAAATTAATATTGACATCTATTACATGTCTGGCTATAATTTATACGTGACACTCCTTGGGACGCTTAAACTTCATCATCTTATAAAACAATATAATGTCAGCTTAAATATTATAAATTATCCTTCGTTTAGTTACATTACACTCGTATTGTCGTACTACATTATTATCCAAACCAACCGTTTTATGTAGTATAATCTGCAATTCATATTGATCTTATTTCAATTTATAATACAAAACTTACAATTTATATATCTACATCATCAGTTTACATATCAAAATATAGAAAAATCATATTTCATATAACATACTTACAGTTCACATAATAAAAAAAAACAGTTTATATAATGTTATTTATAATTCACATATCATTTACGAGTTACATAATATCATTTTTCTTTCTTCATTTCACGAGAACAACTCGGTCAAACGAGCATCTCTTTTTTTCTCTTATGAGTCACGGTCCTTTTCTTCATAAGTTGGACAATTGAAACTGATCCATCAGACAAATAATTTCCACAGCTTTCAAAAGCTTGAAAAATAAAAACAAACTAGTATTATATCAATGTAAAATCATATAATTCACACATAATAAAAAAACAATTCACAAATATAAAAAAAACAATCACAGAAACAATTTACAAATAATAAAAAAACAATTCATAAATTCAATAAAACAATTCACAAATAATAAAAAAACAATTCAGATGTAAAAGAAAATAATTCATAAATATAAAAAAACAATTCGCATATGATTAAAAAAATAATACACAAATATAAAGAATCAATTCACAGATAAAACAACTGCTCACACAAAACAAACTCAGCAAAACCGTGCCCAGATCAACAATCCCACGCACAACTCTCCCTTCACACACATAGAACCTAAACCCGTATCAAGATTGGGACTCTACTCACAGAGATCTTTGTCCCATCCTGAACAAAATGCGAGTGTCCAGTCAACCTGCAACGCAGCACACCATACACCTTATCTTCCTTCATGAGATGCCATACGATGATTGACTTGTTCCTCGATGCAGAGAGGACCATGTCGGAGTTTTCGATTGGGGTCGCGATTGCGTTCACCATATCGGTGTGGGCTTGCATCACGCCACGGAGGACTGGATGCTATTCTCGTTGTTGTGCCATTGATGGAGTTGAGGTGAAGAACGGCGGCGGCGGCGGCATATGAGGCGCACGGGTGAGGGGGAGAGTGGAAGGGTTAGGTTTGGGTTTGGGTTGAGTTAAATGTGTGGGTTAAATTAGATTAATTTGATGTGTGGTTTGATTAAAATAAGATACAGTGGATATTTGAGATTATAAGATATAGGATTATAAAATAAATTTTAATTGAATATTTATCATAAAAAAATTAAAGATTATAATATAAGTTGGAAGTTGAGGGGGGAGTTTAAAATAATTGTACTTTGTCTGTATGGACACGAACTCCACTTCACTGCTTCACTTCCCAGCTCAATGAAACTCTCAGCAGAATCACTGGGCTACTTGATCCACAGATGCACCCAAACCAAGTCCCTCACCCACGGCCTATCCCTCCACGCCGTTGCCCTCAAATCCGGCATCGCTGTCGACGCCATTGTCTCGAACCACATTATCAATCTGTACTCGAAATGCGGCCGAATCGCCTTCGCACACAACCTATTCGACGAAATGCCGGACAGAAATGTCGTTTCATGGGCTGCGTTGATCTCAGGTTACCATCATGAGAAAAAGCCAGTCGTCGCGTTTCAGCTGCTGAAACGAATGCCATTTATGGCAAACGAGTCGATCTTGGCTAGCGTGATAAGCGCCTGTGCGGGTGCAGAGTTGTTGGCGCTTGGGCGTCAGGTTCATGCGAGGGCGGTCGTGGTGGGGTGTGGCGATCATTGTTATGTTGGGAATGCGTTGATCTCGCTTTACATGAAATGCGGGCATTGCGGGAATGCATTGGGGGTTTTTGGCGGGAGCGGGTTTGTTTCGAATACAGTCACGTATAATATACTGATTGCTGGGTTTGCAGAGAATGGAAGGGCTGAGAAGGGGATTGGATTGTTTCAAGAAATGTGTGATGGCGGGTTTGTCGTGGATCATTTTACTTATACGGCGGTGCTGAGAGCTTGCACTGACGTAGGGGATATTAACAGAGGGCTGCAACTGCATTGCCGGACGATCAAGCTGAAGTTAGACTCGACTACGTTCGTTGGAAATGTGATCATTACAATGTACTCGAAATTTGAGTGTGTTGAAGAAGCGGAAATGGTGTTCAGGACAATAGACGAGAAGGATATCATTTCCTGGAACACGATAATTGCAGTTCTGTCTCAAGGTGCTGATTGCACCAAGGGTTTGGACGTGTTCCGAGAGCTGATGAAGGAAAAGAATGTGAAGCCGGATGACTTCACCTTCTCAAGCGTTCTTGCTGTCTGTGCTGATGAAGCGTCAATATACCATGGCAAGCAGATCCATGCCCATATGATACGGATGAGGATTGACCATGATGTTGGGGTGGAGAATGCGCTTGTAGACATGTATGCCAAGTGTGGCTGCATTGGATACACGCACAAGATTTTCAATCTAATGAAACACCCGAATCTCATCTCCTGGAACTGCATTATAGCCGCATTTGGGAATCACGGGCTAGGAAAGGACGCTCTTGCACTCTTTGAACAGATGAAGGAACGCCATGTCCGTCCAGATTGTCTCACGTTCACTTCCCTTCTGATCGCTTGCAACCATGCAGGGCTTGTAGACGAGGGGATGAGCTTGTTTGACTCTATGGTCGACGTTTACAGCATTAGTCCTGACGTCATGCATCTCTCTTGCCTCGTAGACATGTTGGCACGAGCAGGGAGATTAGACGAGGCAGAGAGGTACATGAAGCGGTTCCCTTCTGGAGACGAGGATCCTGTTGTCTTGGGAAGCTTGCTGTCGGCGTGCTGGCTGCGAGGACAAACAGTGACTGGGGAGCGCCTTGGGGAACAGCTTCTGAGATTTCCACCAGTGAGTACTTCGCCGTTTGTCCTGCTGTCAAACCTGTATGCTTCGGATAAAATGTGGTCGGGAGCCGCGGAGGTGAGAAGGATCTTGAAGGGTAGTGGGCTCAAGAAGGAGCCAGGATATAGTCTCGTTGAAATTCATGGACGTGTAGAGAAGTTTACAGTAGGGGGTCTTTCCCATTCAAGGATCAAAGAGATGAAAGATGTATTATGCACTATAAGATTAAAAGAGGATGAACTAATACAGTTGTAGCTTCGACAATTCACTCCAAGTCGCAAGCACCTCCAGTTAGATTTCCTACTCTCACAATTCACTCTATACGGGAGATGGAGAGAATATACACAAGTCACATGCCAGTACATCTCTTTTAAGTGATCATAGTCTTCTTTTACCACTCTTTCGGCGAGCATGTTAAGTAAACTCATTACTTCAAATGTCGTAACCTGAAATAAGCGAGCTGATTGCGAACGCAAGAAACGCCAAGAACGACATAGTGACAGATGCAGTAGCCTTGTCCGTAAACTTGTCTTTGCCCCAATTCTGATTCCAATCTACAACTGTTGTAGCTGCTGCTGCTGAAGCCGATACCAGAAGATATGCTAGTGCCTGCCCGATGAATCAAGAAAGAGAAATGGTCACATAAGAAAAGATCGAAATCTACACACTTCAACAAAGGAAGAAATAACCCAACTGGATGCACAAACTCAATCAGTTGATAAGCTTTGTTGATTTATTTGGCCACCCCACATGTTAGAACTTAGAAGGCTGTAAAGTTTGCCAGGTTTACAATCATGTCATGAAATGAAGGCACAAAACTTTCATCTCAATGAAATTATGCATGCACGTCCAGGTCAGGTCCAGTGAAAACTACAGTATATTACAAAGATGAATTGAGCACTTAGTTTAGACCATGAACAGATCTGTTGTCATGGCAATTAGCTTCAGCTTTGACTTATATCAAACAATTAGTAGAAAGCACATTCTAAAGCCAGTGCACGAAACCAACAAGTAAAAACACCAAGTTACAGTAATCGCCCTTCACCAGACAAGCCAACAATAACATGACCAACTAAATTAAGTCCTGATACGGCAAAATTCTCCGAAGGGTCAGAAGAAGAAAACAATTTAGTAGATTATATCATGATTAATGTATAGAAAGAACTAAGGAGCTTGCCTGGTCCATAACAAAATCAAACTGACGACGAAGGTGGTGGGTGACGACATGCTTTCCCGTCACCAGACTGTAGGCCAGATCAAATGCTTGAAACCCAGAATACACAAAAGCTATGATATTCACCGATAAACAAAACCTGCAACACAATGGCATACATCCAAAAGTCATTAATCAAATCAGAAACCACAAATTTAAGCATGAATTTTACAAACTACAGAATGATCTAAGCTCGATCAGAACCAAACGCTAAAGAAGGACGTCGATCCATACTAAAAACCAGCAAATTCTTTCCCCAACAATTGACGAAATGTGGCACCGCTACTAGAGAATGGCATAGCAGTAAATGAGCTAGGTCACTACCACTATGCTACTACCATAACCTCTCACTTGGTCCTCAACTTCATAGTCAATCATAGACTCATAGTTACCGAATTCACGGAACCAACTTGCGATCTCCGTACAATGAAAAGATTACCGAACTCCAACTCTTGAAGAAGCTCCATACATATTACTCATGTCACAAGCAGCACATGGTGCAGCCTCTAAAAGATAGCCTAATAGTTATAAATCATCCATAATCTTTCCTGGTGTACTACATACCAGAAAATAGCTAACCAAATTGACTCGTGACAAAAACCAAACTTTTCACAAGAGTTATGACACGGGGCAGCACCCGTGTACTACAAACTGCACTGCACCACAGAGGGTTCCTGATCAGCATTCCAGGTAACTATGACATAGATTACAACAAAGAAGCCGCCATCCTGATAGCTTTAAATCATCCGTGGTCAAACTCATTCCACATTTCTTTGCTCCAATCTTCGATCATCATTTCGTAATCCCCAATTCAATCCAGAGATCCCTCCCTCAGTTCAACTAAAAAACCAGATCAATAAGTACCACAACTAATCCAACAAATCCATCATCAAGGTTAAATATATAATTTGGGTCTATTATCATCCGTTTAGACTTTTGGTAGAACTGAATTTCGACAAACTATCAGCGCAGGTGCAGCATTGAGGTCACTGAGTTCAGAATTTGATAGAATTGGTTTATCGAGAACAAAACACCACTCAGTTCTCGCAAATTGTCTTCCAATCAAATCAAACCAACAAATAACACACGCACACACATCAAACTCCCCATGCCAATACCTATACTCTCGATGCCGATCGAAAGAATCGCCGCTCCTCCCCCGAGTCTCGTCCCCCGCAGATCAAGCAAATCACGAATTCGCACACTCTGTTCATCGCATCCGCACTCCTCGATTTCGCCACCGTCGTCTCCACCACGTCGACTCGGAATCCTCTCGGCTTCCTCTCGTTGACCGAACCGGTCGCCTCTGTCATGGCGCAGACGGCGGCGGCGGCGGAGGGGAAGGGAGCGGCGGGTTTGAGGAACCACTGAAGACTGAGAATTGGACATAACAATATTTTTTATTTTATTTTTTTGGAGATTGGACGCAAATTTTGACTTGTGTTCGTTTGAATGAACGGGTGGGTTGGGTTAAATTTTGCTTCATGTCCTGAAACTTTCAAATATTATCTTAGGTAAATTAATATACAATATCAATCATGGTGCAAGACATGTATTTTATTTGATGTTGAGGTACATTAATCGTGACAATCTTCGATGCAAGAACAAAATTTCTGAATATATGCATTTGGATAGGGGATCACCTGCAGTTCTTTTTTTTTTGCTGTCTTTGTGCTGTGTCATTTGTTGTTTGTGTTTCCTGTGTTTTTGTTTTGTTTGTTTATTTCAATTTTATTTTTATGACAATGATTTGCTGTGTTTATTTAGGACAGCATTACGGAAGAACTGCAGATTATCCTCATCCTTTGGATTGTACATGAGCATGCACCGCAGCAAATAACACTTCTTAGAGGACGGAAGGAATAGCTACAGTAAGGCCAGGCACTTCCTTTTCGTGGTTCGCCTAAAATACAAGCAATTTTGACATAAATTACACGTAGGTGTTATATGATGATCGAACAAAATTTTAAACAAATTTGTTGCATTCTATTAGTGACAATTGAACTATATCAAGTTTTTTTGACGAAGGTAACTAAAGGAGCAACAGAATCATGTACAATAGCACTCTATCCGTCACAAGCTCCAAGAAGAATAGATATACACAATCTTTACCCCTGGTGCTTTCAAAGATAATGTTCTAACAAATGTACAAGTACATAGCATTAAGGCTACAAAAAAGTTCAGATTACAGCCACTGAGTACACGTTCCATTGGAAAAAAAAAAGGCATTATAGAAAGTGTCACGGAGCGTCTGCCTCCATGTAAATAAAGCAAACAAAAATGAGATTTACATAAACAAAAATGGAGAGACAAACTTTGGTTTCTTAAATAGCATAGTCGTCTCGGTACAATACGAAGGAACATGAACAATAAACATGAGAGGAAGCACGCAAGGTGTCGTGCAGAACTCTCCGAGCCGAGGCCCAAAAATGAACGTCACACTCAACACCGAGAAGACGAGAAGCTTTTGACTTCCAGCTTCACACTGCAAAGAGTAGCGGAACGCGAGAGCTTGGAGGAGCCTCAGAGCTTGGCAGACCAATGTGTTTCACTCTGGAAGATTCAAGCGGTTGAACAGCACGAGAAAACTTTGACCCGGGATGGTGTAGAGGAAACCGAGGTCTGCTCCTCGAGAATAGGGGCCGATACCCTGTATAAATGAAAAGTGCGAAAAATAAAAATAATAAGAGGCACAACCAAGGGAACACTGGGACTGCTTGGTACAGTTACTCAAAACTATGAAAACCAAAACCAATAACAGAAACAAAAAAATCAGTAACCAAAACCAAATGATTTTTTTTGTTAAAGAAAATCTTGAATACTATACTTAAATAAAACAAGAAACAGAAAATCATTTTTTTATTGTTATGGTTTTCTTTTTTTGCTTCCTCTGATCCATTTGGAAAACAAGAATCGGTAATAAACAGTTTTATTTCATCAACCACTGAAACAAAAACAAAAAACAAAAAACAAGAACGATACCAAACAGGCCCCAAATGTGATCAACAAAGTAGTTCATCGTTTTACCTTGCCATTGAGTTGGAGTAGTTCTCCTTCAACCCATTTAGGACCTTCAACCCATTTAGCATTTAGAGACCCATATTCTGCTATCCTTCCTTGGCCTTTATAACTTGCAACCTGGACAAAAAAGCACATAGAATGAGAGTAAAAAAAAAAAAGAAAAAAAGAAAGTTCCTACCACAAAACGATCACAAAACGGACAACCAAATTCAACAGTACAGGGGAGCACAATAATTTACAAAATTTTAGAGAAATCCTGTATGTCTACAACGACTAAATGTGGTTTTTGGTGTCAAGATTCATTCTCGTTGTCAAACTTATTTAGAGCACCAGTAAACAGAGAGAAGAAGCAAGAGCATTACCACGCCCAGTTCATCTGGATATAATCCCCGGTTGGATTTGCGACGTCCTTTCCCAATTTTAGCACGAAATGTAACCTATTCAAGGGTAGGAACCAGTTAGTACGCAGTTGTTAGCCCACTTTGGAGGACGAATTCAGTTGACCACTAAGCATAAGTCATTGGATGGCAGAAGCAAGG
>JAOVYX010020839.1:0-16508 GCA_035668315.1 Drosera spatulata | reverse complement strand
CTTCTGTACCTACAAAACCGTTTGGTTTGTTTGGCCTTGTCATGGACTGGGTCTATGACGGCATAACGTCACGTGCCAGGCATTCCGTATTTCGGGGCGTTACAAAAAAAGTCAACCTAAGGTTCTTGAGATCTCTTAGAGAAGCATAGGGCACAAAGAGTACTGTAATCAGAGAATCAAGAGATCTAGCAAAGATGTCACTTGCTCAGCTCTACGGCATGCAGCACGCCTACAACCTTAAGGTAGAGAAGAATAAGCAAACCGAAGAAGCAAGGAATAGACTCTAGCCTTCAAAAGCTCAGGATATACTGAGATCAATGGCGAAAGATGATACTTCCCCAACGTCATCAACAACAGAAGAATCTATCTCTGAAGAACTTGCCTTGATTGGAAAGAAATTCAGGAAGCTGTTCAAAAAGAAAGACTTTAAAAGAAACAACACATCCAAAGCAAAGAAAGTAGACAAGGAAGTGTGCTGCAGCTGTGGCAAACCAGCACACTTTGCTACACAATGAAGACGAGCCTTGCAGGAGTCATCCGCACAGTAAAAGAAGGACTACAGCAAAGGTAGCTCGGGCAGAAAAGAAAAAGACATAGCTCTATCACATGGCCAGAAGTGAAAATAAATAACAGGTATTTGACCTCCCCTCATCTGATGCCTCTGTTGAAGAACTAAAGGAGGGTCTCCTAGAAAGCTCTGAGAACTTTATTGCCCTGACAAGAAAAAATAAAGAAAATCTTAAGTTTATTGAAATTTTCAAAGAAAATTACAATCTGTCTTGTAAGGAGATTGAGAAGAAATCAAATGATTTACTAGTGGTCAAGAATGAACTCTGGGAAGCAGATGAGAAAGTGAAACTTCTCACAAAAATGGTGGAAAAACTCACCAATAGAAAGTTGACATATGGAATGGAAAGATCTTAGATCTTCAAAAGATGTTGATCACTGGTTAATCCTCATATGATCGATCTGGATTAGATATAGAAGCTGGATCAATGAGATTCAGTCCTCAATTGCTAAGGAAATCCCTCCAGTTATCAAGACAGAGGTTAAACAACCTCCTGGAAAAATACTACAGAAGGGTGAGCCCTCTACTGTAGAAAAACAAAAGAGTCAAGACTCTACTGCAAAAACCAAGATGGTTGGCATCGCTGCTGCTCCAGCTAGGCAGAAGATGAAACAACCCCAACTGGTGTATACTGTCAAGCCCAAGGGAGTTATGCTCAATAGAAAAATAGGTCATGGACCCTTGAAGTCACAATATGCATCAAATTACTCAGTATGGAACAAAACTTCCAGTACGACATGGAACATATCACACCCTAGACCCTATTGTATATGCCATATGCTGTATAAGGAAATAGAAAATCCAAACAGAAGACCTAAGATAGCAAGACCAGAGGTCTGTGGCAAAAAGGGTCATAAGGCATTCAAATGTAGGACCACATAAGAAGATCATTTAAGTGTAGGTGCCTAAGATTAACCAATAAGGACCTATGTTTATGCGTACCATGTGTGAGATTTGAATTTTATGCAGGAGCATCAGGACAAATCATGGTACTTGTATAGTGGATGCTCAGGACATATGACTGGGAACAAAAGTCTACTGAAGCAATACAGAAAAGAGAAAGGTCCCCTACTCATATTTAGAGGAGGTAAGGCAGGTAAGACTAAAGGTTATGGAACCCTTGGTACAGGTACCCTAATCTTTAGAAATGTATCCTATGTAAAGGGATTTGAACATAATCTTCTATTTATAAGTCAATCATGTGACAAGGGTTATGATGTCTCCTTTATAAGGGATACATGTGAAGTAAGAGACAAAACAACTAAATAAGTCAAACTAGTAGGCTGCAGAAAAGGAAAAATCTATGCAGTAGACTTTAATATGTCCCCATCTGCATAGATCCCTTGTTTCTATACAAATAGATCTGAGCACTTTAATTAGTTATGGCATAAGAGGCTGGCACATCTCAACTTCAGAACAATCTCTAAGCTTTCCTCAAACAACTTGGTGAGAGGCCCACCTCAATTCAAGTTACATAAGGATAAACTATGCAAATCCTGTCAAGAAAGAAAGCAGACTAAGACCAGCTTCAAACCTATGAATTCCATAGAATCCACTAGAGTTCTTGAACTCCTCCACAAGGATTTATTTGGAGCAGTGGAAGTGGAAAGTATAAGTAGAAAAAATATACAATTGTAGTTGTTGATGATTACTTAAGTTATACTTGGGTAATATTTCTGCATAAGAAAAGTTAGACCTATAGTTTGCTGGCTAGATTTTTGAGACAAGTTCAAAATGAGAAGGGAGTTGATGTGATTGCCATGAGAATTGATCATGGAACAGAATTTGACCAATACGGTGTGGACAAATACTGTGATGGTTACGGCATAACACATAACTTCTCTGCACCTAGAACACCACAACAAAATGGTGTGGTCGAGAAGGGAAAAGTAGAAAACTAATAGAGGCAGGCAAGATAATGCTCTTAGACAGACTTGCCTGAAAGCCATTGGGAAAGAGCAGTAAATACTGCATGCTCTGTCCTAAATAGGTGCCTTATATACAAGATGAACAAAAAGACACCCTATGAGTTATGGAAAGGAAAGACACCAAGTGTCAAATACTTTCATGCATTCGGCTGCAAATGCCATATTCACAAGAATGAGAAATAACATCTAGAAAAATTTGATCCTAAGTCAGATGAAGGAATTTTCCAAGGATACTCCACAAGTAGTAAAGCATTTAGAGTATATAATAAGAGAACAGGACTAGTTGAAGAGTTGTACACGTGTCTTTTGATGAAATCATTAATTCACCTCGTAGTGCTAATGACTTCAATGAGTATATGCCTGTGTCGATGATGAATAGATTGCAGACCAGCGTTCAGGTGTTGCAGTAAAGGATGAACTATCTGCAAACACAACAGGAAACAAAGAAATAGCGACAGAGCAGGAACCGTCTGCAATCAGGAGCAACTCGAGCAAACAACACTTGATGATGTACAGGATATGAGAAGTTGGATTAAAGCACACAATTAGGATGTGATCATGGGAGACAAAGATGCTCCAGTGCAGACCTGAAGAGCAACAACATTGGAATGCCTGTCTAAATGCTACATATCAGAAATGGAACCGAAGACCATCAAACAAGCTCTAAGTGGCTCAAACTGGATAGATGCCATGCAAAAAGTGTTAAATGAATTTCAAAGAAATGAAGTATGGTATCTACCCAGACTAAATGAATATCCAATAGTGTGCTGCAAATGGGTCTTCAGAAACAAGACGGATGAAAATGGAACTATCAAAAGAAGCAAAGCCAGATTGGTTGTCAAAGGGTACTCTCAAGAAAAAGGAATTGATTTTGATGAGACTTTTGCTTAAGTTGCAAGACTTGAAACCGTAAGAATATTCCTAGTCTATGCTGCATTTCAAGGATTCAAGGTCTATCAAATGGATGTAAAAAGTGCATTTCTAAATGGAAAGCTTCAAGAGGAAGTCTATGTCGAATAACCTCCAGGATTTGAAAACTATGAACATCCTGATCACGTCTATAGGATAGAAAAGGCCTTATATGGACTGAAACAGGCTCCAAAAGAGATGGTATGAAACTTTCTTCATCTTTCTCTGTGATAATGGCTTTCAAAGAGGGAAAGTAAACAACACCTTATTTCTTAAGAAACATAAAGGTCACACTCTATTAGTGCAAATATACGTTGATGACATTATATTTGGACGCAGTAATGGTAGGCTATGTGAAAGGTTTGCTGCACTAATGAAGTCCAAATTTCAGATGAGCCTAATGAGAGAATTAAAATATTTTCTAGAACTTCAAGTACAATAGTTGGAGAGTGGAATATTCATAAATCAAGCTAAATATATGAGAAACATAGTTAAGAAATTTGGACTGAAAAATGCAAGTCATATGAGAATACGAATGGTCTACCGCAAAAATTGATAATGATGAAAATGAAAAATCAATCAACTAAACACTATACCGAGGGATTATAGGATCTTTACTATATCTGACTGCAAACAAACTAGATATTCTCTATGCTCTCTCTGTCTATGCTAGATATCAATCTGATCCCAAAAAATCCCATTATACTGCAGCCAAGAGGATTCTGAGATATCTCAAATGAACTTCTGATCTAGGTATATCGTATCCTAGGGAAACAGATTTTACACTAATTGGTTATTTAGATGCAGACTTTGCAGGGTGTAGGGTTGATAGAAAGAGCACAAGTGGAACATGTCAATTTTTGGGTGCAAGGATCGTATCTTGGTTTAGTAAGGAGCAGACGACTGTCTCGACCTCAATTGCAGAAGCTGAGTATGTTGCAACAGGAAGCTGTGCTGCACAAATTTTATGGATAAGGTCACAACTTGCAGACTATGGATTTACGTTTTCGATAACATTAATCTTTTGTGATAGCACGTTTGCAATGGCTATTTCAGAAAACCCTTTTTTTCATTCAAGAACCAAGCATATCGATGTCAGATATCATTTTATCAAAGATTATGTGCAAAGAGGTCATATTAAATTAGAGTATATTTCAATAGAAAATTAAATTGCAAACATTTTTACGAAGCCTCTTGATGAGAGAAAATTTACCTATTTTAGGGGAGAATTGGATATGATTGACTTAAATGAATGTGAGATGCAGATTAGCACTCAAATCTGCATTGCTATTTTTGGAATGAAGCAGAATTACTGTTTTTACCGCCAGAATCTCGTAATGGTCAAAACAATGACTGTTTTGCGAAAAGAATGGCAACGACTATTTTCTCAGAATTTAGAATGATAACTTTTCTCACTAATAAATACTCGTGTACTTGAGAGGATTAATACTCTCTGCTTTCACTCTCTCTCTCTCTCTCTCTCTCTCTCTCTCTCTCTCTCTAAGTACTCAAACTCTCAAAGCTCTCCACTACATAACCCTAACACTCTTCACTTTTAATCTTTTTCTCTAAAACTAAAAACTTCCTATTGAAATCGGTTTTGTAAATGGCCAATAGACAGTCCAACTCTCCAATGTTGTCCGAAAGAACACAAATTCGCTCGAATCCCTCAAGAAAGGACGAAAAGGAGACAAAAAGGTGGAGTTCCAAACAGGGGTCGTCCTCGATTTCGAATCCCTAAAGGACGAATGTAACGAAGTTAAGCAGATCATGGAGCTAATTCAAGACGCTAGATTGAAGTATTTGTATGAACGAACCAGCCGAATCTTCGAACATGAGGTCTTGGACTTCATTGAAAAGGCAAAAGTTGCAGACGACTTCCAGAAGATCACCTACACTTCAAGTAAGAAGATACAAATCACGATCACCCCAGAAGACTTCGAACGAGTATTCAAGGTGTCTAATGAGGGGTCCAGAATGATACCATAGTTTGCTATGACAGATGAAATGCGCTCCATGTTGAATGATGAGCACAAAGAGAAAGGAATCAAAACCATGAAAAGTTTCTCATCAAATTTGACAAGCTACTCGCCGATGTGATGAAGAAGGCTATCATGTCTAAGGGAGTTCGCAAAGGATCAAATAACATCAAATCAACAGAAAATCATGTGTGCAATTCTGATAAAACACAAATTAAATTGGGCCAAGCTGCTGATGTATCAATTAGGCAAAGTAGTCGAGGCCAGACAACCACTTTATGGGAGAGTGATCAGCATCAATTTGAAGGATAAGCTTAAGCTCCTTGACAAATTAGGAAGGCCATGGACTGTTGCCAAGCAGATTGATGTGAAGAAGATTGGAAAGCAGCCCCTTTGATTCTCAAGGAAGAGGAAGGAGTTGCAGACGACCTCAATAGCCTCTGATCAACCTTTGAATGAGGTTGTAAAGAAGGCCAAAGAAACAAAAGTTAAATCCTCCTCAAAACCATTGACTGCAAGGGAGATCATCAAACCATCTGCAGCCAAGGCGGTCGAAGTGACCAAAACAAGGTAGCAGCAAAAAGGGAAGGCTCAAGGTAGACCTCCTAGAGCAACTAGACGAAAGTTGATAATGCAGACCTCAGAGGAAGCCGAGGAAGCATCATCAAAGGCACCTATAGGAAATGATCAAATTCAAGAAGAGGAAGTTACTCAACCAGTCAAGGCAACAACTAAAGAAGAAGCAGATACAGACCAGCTAATTCAAAGGTCTCCAAGAAGGGAAGGAATGGAGCTCTCAAAAGGACCAGAACCAATCGTTCTTGTCCCAGTCAGCATACTTAAACCTATTTCCTCTACTGTACCGCCTATTCTTAATATTAAGGTGGAAAAGGGTGAGAAGTCACTAGTACCACATCCTGAAGACATTGAGATAGCTGTGCTGCATGACTCCAATCTAGCAGCAGGAGTTATCAGGGAAGGAACAAGCGAAGGCTTAATTTCACTCATGACATAGACAGTAGAACTGTGGAGTGAAGTGACAGAAGGTCTGCAAGTAGAATTTAGATAGGAGATGACTACAAAATGGTTCAAGCGAAAACAGATAGAAGCAATAGAGGCTGAGATAAGAAGTGAAGCACTAAAGGCTCAGAAAACTGTGGCAAAGGAAACATTGCCCTCTCTCACGATTGGAGACAGAAGGAAATGTCAAACAACAACAGCAATAGTCCCAGTCCCGTCTGCAAGGCTAGAGCTGACAAGTCTACAAACTGAATAGCCCTCGACTGCAACTGTAGTATGGGCAACCTCAACTATGACAATAGAGGAAGGGCAAGAAGCAGTCACGACCACCACACCTGATTAAACAACGATAGATACAGCATTACAGACGGCCATATCTCTTCAAACAAGAGTAACCAGGCATTCTGCTAAAACAAAGCAACTCCATGGTGTTCCAGAAAAGGAGTCTATGATGCAACAATTCATAAGGGGTAATAAACTTCCTATGAAAGGAAGAAGAAGAAAAGCTCATCAATGATCAAAGTTGATCCCCTCTGACCCCACAATTAGATACAGAATCAACCCAGATGGTAGCAAAACTGAGCTGGGAGTTGTTGATGGGCTTACAAAAGTTGAGTTTGCACAGTTGGCCATAATGCAGAAAAAGAATGCAACAAAGAAGAAGAGACCAACTGAGCCATATATCCTTTTCAGTGGAATTGTGAAATTCAAACACTTAACCCTTAAAACCACAAGAATCAGGCCAGCTCAGCTGGAGACGGTCGAGTTCGTGAGCACTCCTGAGATTGAAGTAGAGCTAAAACGGCTGGTTGACAAACACCTAAGGCTGCAACCCTGGAGATCCATGAATACCTCTCCAGACCTTCCATAGGAAGATCACCTTCTCCAGGAGATGATGACAACGATGACAACAACAAAGGACAAAACAATGCAGATGATGATACAACACTGGAAGATGATATCATTGATAAAGTGGCACGTGAAACCATAAACAAAGTAGTTTAGCCGAATCAAGCACAAGAAAGGGAACCTCAACCAACAGCACCAACAGACACTCTTGCCTTCACAGACGCAGACGACACCACAATACCACCTGTAGGCGATACTAATCAAACCAAGGAAACACAGAAATCTACAAACGAGGCCCCATTCACTGAAGCACACCATGGACCAAACAATGAATCATCAACAGAAGGAAATAAAGCTGGAGATAAGCCTGATAAAATTATCATTCTAACAGATGAAGGTTCAGAGATGTCTACAGCAGTCAAGGAGACTCAATTAAGTCAAGAAATTACATCTGGTGGAATGACTCTACAGAATCTGAGGAAGCATCTTCTGGATGACACTCCTATTTCAAAGAGAGTAGGACAACAACATATCACAACAGGCTCAAGAGTATCATCTCACAATATTCAATTTACCCGTGAGTCCACATTTGGACTAGAGCATATCATAGCAAATCCCCCATCAGTTGGCTTTCAGGAAGGGTTGCTCTACGGTGCCACTACGAACATACCAATGACTCCGGGGATGACTCTTGGAAGCATCAATTACTTAGGCATCACCCTCACAGACTATAGTGGCAGGATTGTCCAAGGACAAGCAATTCCCCTCAAGGGATGACTCTGACGCTATTCTCTCGGAACATCGACTTCAGCATTTGGACCAAAGTGTCTATGATCTTCATGAATGGACAAAGGATGTATTTCATGATCTGCTGGAAAGTCTTGGACCAAAGTGTCTATGATTTATAATTAAATTACTAACTAATTAAATACTAATGATTAAAAATTAAAAGGTCTAAGTAACTAAGCTACTTGCACTGGATTGATTAACTTGGTTGTAACTATAGGAAACAAACGTAGGGAGGATTCTCATACCTTCACTCGGCTTAAGGATAATCATCGAAACAGGGGATAATGAATTGATATAGATTAGTATATAAATGGTTCAATAGATCTATAAATGAATGGTTTGGCAAGGGATACCTTTAGTCACGCTCGCTCTCTAGAGTTTTATTTATCAAGATGGCTTGAATAACTTAACTAATCATGTACTCTATATACCATGATGGCATGAATACATAAAATAGATAATTGAATCAATCAAGAAACATACCAAATATGAATAAAATAGCAACATAGTATGGTCTACTCATTCATATGTCAAAAAATCCTAGATGAACTATAGCAAGATAGCTTGGTCTTTAACTTATCTTGTTGCTACTTAACATGACCAACATAGATTGAGTCATTAGTTAGATCAACCTATCAACCCATCTAAGTGAACAATTTAGAGACATTCATAAACTAACCATGTTACATTTAAGGTATAAAGTCATTTAGGTGGTCAATATATGAAATCATAATTCAACTATTTTAAAGCTCTAATCTTTGGCATCTTTCATGTAAAATAAATCAATTTCAATAGATAAAAAAAAAACAAAAAGAGATCTCATGATCCCTTCGCTTCATGTCATTATGATTACTCCCTACTAACAAACTACTCACTCATTGAATTGGAAAGCAACACAAACATGGATAAATATGCAATAGTAATCATAACAGCCAATATAGATTGAATCAAATGACTTAAGTGGATGAAAAACCAACGAAAGTACTTACAAACCATTGAATAAGGTCTTGAGAATGATAATCCAAAGCTAAACAACTCTAAAAATCCAATCCAAGCAACACGAACAAAGAATAAAGATGTTTGTGATCTAGCTAAATCCTGAAAACGACGGCTAAGAACGAAGGCTAGATTCTGAGCGAACATAACATAGTGTATTTGTAGAGAAATATGAAAACCTTAAGAAATCTGGAGAAATCGCGTCGAAATCTCAAAATATCTTTTGGTTATAACGTTGTCAGGATTGTAACGATTGTGACCATCGTGCTCTTCTATTCTGGATGTTTTTCGGGGGCTGTCATGATCATGATCAACTTGAAAATTGCCTTTGGCTTGTCTTCGGTTCCTGTAAGGATCATGATCAAGCTTGGAATGATTGTGACACTTAAAAATCATCAAAACAGTTTCAAAATGATCCGAAATAATCATGAACGTCTTCAAATGCATTAAAAACTTATTCATAACTCAAAATATCATCAAAAGCTTCACCGATTCGCATTCAAACTTCATCAAAACCTTCAAAATCCCTATAATCACTTCAAACACATAGCTTCACTTCCATGGAATGTTGAAACCTCTCTTCACAAACCAAACTAAACTAAAACACAAAGGAATAACATATAACTTACTAAACAAAGGAAATTAACCTAGAAAGGTATGAGTATAATTATGCTCATCAACATCGAAGTGGCTAGTTTAGATAGAAATCATAAGTTAATTTTGGTATAGTCAATGTATACTGTTATCTAGGTAGCCAATCCAGGTAAAATCATGCATCAACTTCGTTAAAGTTCCAATTTTTGACAACATTCATGTAGAACAAGTCAAGTTCAATAGATAAATATGACAATCTCATAATCCGTTTGCTTTGTTTCATCATAAAAACTCCCTACCAACTAATCTACTCGAACATGATATTGGAAAGTATCACAAACATTGATAAGCATTCAAAGGTAATCATCATGATCAAAATAGAATGAATCCAATGACTTAAGTACATAAAGAATCAATGAAAATACTTACAACCCAATGAAAAAGGTCTTCAAACTGTAATCCAAACACTATGAACTATGAAAATCCGATCCGTGCAATACGAACGAAGAGTAAAAGTATTTAAGATCTAATATGACCTAAGAAACTACTACGAACTACGGCTGCTAACAACCTAATGTGATGTATTTACAGAAAACTAACAAAATCCTAAGAAATCTTGACAAAATTGCATGAAAATCTCAACAAATTCATCAATTTAAGTTGTTTCATGACCGGGATCAGGCCAGTTACGGTGGTGACAATCGTGCCCGATCGTTCTGGGATAAATTCTTCCTTCATCATCATCGTGACCATGCTTGTCATGGTCGTGACCATCGTTAAAATCCTCTCTAGTCTATTTACTGCACCTATTACGGTCGTGACCATGAATAAAGTCAGGAGATCATGCAGATTTGTGTTATTCTTTCTCAATCCAATAGGGAGTCAGGAGATCATGACATTTTAGGGTAGGTGACTACATAATTGAAGGGTGATACTGTAAAATGATATTCTCAATTAACGGAATGACAGCCGGAGCTATCGCCACGGGTTAAATGCAACACAAAACATATAAAATATGATTATGGAAATAGACTATAATTGAGGGCAGGTATATGCCTTTATCCTTTTTTATTTCTTATATCATTAGAGTATTATATTGTGGGAAAAAAATAAGTATAGGGTTAGTTCGAAATAAGTTTATCTAAGACTAAAGAGGTCTGGTGGCCTTGAGTTTAAGTTGAGTGGTTATTGTACTTTTTAAAATCATTTTTTTTTCTCTTTTGAACTTGAAAATCACAAACATTAAATAGTGAACATTGGATTGCTCCTAGCCACAATTAATCTTTTTTGTTATTAACCACAAACTTAACAAGAACTATATAGTGTTATGTAAATGAAAAATTGATTTCATTATATCTCAAATAGTTTCTTTTTTGTATTTGTGACTCTTAGTAATAGCACATTGATAATATTAGAAAAAAACCTTCATATATACTCTCTCCATTGCATAATAGATGCAATTGTTTGATATATATCACAAATTAATGTTTGGGTTGAATTTTTGATTTTAATGCGGTTAATAGAATTTATTGTATCAGTTAAGAGGAGAGTAATGGAGCATACTGTAGCTGTGAGATGATGATTGGATATTTGTTGTGTGAAAAATTCGTCAAATAAATAAACATTGCAGGGTAATGTAAATAAGAAAGTTATGCATTTATTATGCGATAAATAGAGCAAAAATTAAAATATTACTTAAGTTTTACTGAATTATATCATTAATCTTAATAGTATAATTTTACATATCTTAAGTGCAGATAAGATTTTTTTTCTTTAAGATATCAATAATATTGATGTCTAAAACATTTGACCAGTATTGAGATTAGTGGTGACTTGATTATTTTCACATTCAATAATTAAAAACTTTTGGCTCGCTTTGCACCCTTTATGGATCGATTAATTAAACGCTTTGTTTTTGATTCCTTGTTGTCATTCGATCTTCAGTAAATCCCTTCATAAGTCTTTGCTAATCTTTGAATCTTCAATGCAACACAAGCCTCTAATTGAAGTTGACCTCTTACAAGCATTCTAACTCTTTTGGCACTCTTCAACAAGTTCTCCACCACTTTACTAGCCTTGCTTTACGTTTTAATTTATATACAAACGGTCTCATTAACTTTTGTTTCTTTTTGTACTCCCATTTCATCGTAGCCCTTTATTTTATATCGCCCAATCCCAGATTTGATCCCACAGCCGTTTGAAAAATAGAGCCGTGGTGTAACAGTTTATAACTTTGTCACTATGAGAAGACATTTTGTACTATTTTATTTTCTGCTGCCAAAAGAACATTGAAACCCTAGACAAAATTCGCCTTCTTCACGTGACCTTGAGCCTTTTTGTTAACTCGGACGCTTCTAAGCTTTCTCATCAAACTGGTCTATCCTGAAGATTGCCTCTAACCCCAAGCTCTACTGACTCAGCCAAACATGCAAACTGTTTTCCTCGACCAATTTGCATTCTTTTTCACCTGTTAGCTGTTTTATTTTCCTGACTTATCAGACTGCTATCATTTATATCCTCGCTCTGTTGATCAACCCTGTAGTTCTGGTTAGACCTCTACTATTGTCTCTTAATGAGATTATACTTTGCCAATGATCTATGGTTTTTCTCTCTCAGCTTAGGCCTCCTCAGACGAGCATCTTAGGAGATATTTTCCTTGTCACTAATTTCTCATAGGGATCATTTACAGATGCAATCTATGGAGTGAAAAACTTAAAGTTCATACAAACATGATACGCAATACATAGGAAGCACAATACATATGAACATGATTTGCAATAGAAATGAAGCAGTATGCAGTACACGGGGAGAAATGTAAATGAAATTTCAAACCATGACAAAAAATAAGATGTCCAAAAATAAGGATGATCCCAGACTATTCTATCCTCTATGTTGCTACTAAACCTAAAGAGTTTGATATCGATTCTAGTTGTAAGTCTTAATGGGTATAAAACAGCCTATGACATGGTTTTGATGGGTATTTAACAATTTTTAACTGATTTTTTATAAGATAGTTGAAGAATTTATACTGCAGTAAAGTGTTCTACTCTATATTGTAATTTAGTAAAGTACTAGTAATATCTATATTGCAACTATATTTTACAACAACACTGATCTTCAGTCTGCGAAAGTCGATCTTGTTTTCATTCTCTGTGTATGTTTGTGTTTGTTTCTTATATATCCTCTTTAGTAACTAATCTATATCTTTTTTCATTCCTAAAATGGTTGGTAATCTGGGCTCTGTTGTTGTGAGGTGTTGGTGAGGAGTTGCAAGGTGTTGTAAGGAGTTGTTGGGTGTTGCAAATTCAAGGAGTTGCGAGGTGTTATAACAATTTATTAGGTGTTGCAAGGGGTGGCGAGGTGTTGCATGGAGGTGCTAGGTGTTCGAGATATTGTGAGTGGTTTCAAGGAGGAGTCAGGTGTCTGAGATGCAAAGAGGTGTTACAAGAAGTTGCTACGTATTACAAGAAGTTGCTACGTGTTCTTGATGTTGAGAGGTGTTGCGTGGAGGTGTTAGGTGTTCGAGATGTTGTGATGCAAGAAGGAGTTTGGTGTTCCAGATGTTGAGAGGTGTGACAAGAAGTTGCTAGGTGTCGTTAGGTGTGGCACGAAAGTGTTAGGTGTTGGAGATGTTGCTAGTGTTGCTGGTGGTTGCAAAAAGTAGCTAGGTGTTGTAGGGAGTTGCGAGAGGTTGCGAGGTGTTGCTGGGGTTGGTGTCTTATATATTGTAAGACTATCGTCTGAGTGATCTGGTGTTTTTCGTTCTACCATAAGGGTATCGACTTTGTATGTTTGGACAAGTTGCTTGCATTGTCAGGTTCTTGTTTTGATGTAATCTTGAACAAGCTTAAAACCTATCTACTGGGATCTAGTGGCTTTTAATTGTATCTTAATTATCAAAAAAAGAAATCTGAGCTCTATTGTATTAACCAGACGTGATGAACAGATCTCATCTATCCAGTATCCACTCTGTTGATTAGCATCGTTATCTCATACCCTTGATGCATCTTTTAGGCCACCTAAGCCTTGAACTCTATAACCTTTTTTCTACATTATCAGACTACTTTTGTTCCTTATCAATTTTTATATGAGACTCCAGCACTTTCAAATATTATGAACGAATACAAATTTTTTTTTTCGAAGTGCGTTAATCCTTTTCTACTATTTCAAGGGGACAAAGCCCAAAAACACCAGGAATGTTTTACATCAAGGGACTGTACCGCTTAACTACCAGCATCATCAAATAAAATAACATACATATTACATTCTCCCGCACTAGCTTCAGGAACATCAATAACAACGATCCAGGATTTTGTTATCATTCTTCAATCTCCAGTTGCACTTGTCTAGCATTACGCTACATCATTCTTCCTTGCAATCCTTGCAATCTAGATCAATCAGGCTGTTAGTCCCACATATACAACCTAGAGGGAAAGGGAGGGGGTGGGGATGAATAGGTTGTTTTAAAATTTTTAATACAATGCAGCAAAGTATTCAATCACGATAAACTGATTATCCTTGAAGATTATAGGAGGTGTCTGATCTAGAGACTTGTGCTTTGAAAGCTTGTCTCTTTGTACTGTTTAATTAATTTCTACCAGTTCTAATATGAAAAATAAAGTAATGCAAGAAAAGAACACAGAATTTTATACTGGTTCAAACACTCGTTATCAACTGATAAACGAGAGCTTAGTCTAGTCTTTCCTTGGTGACCAGTGTAGTCAATCCAAGAGGTGGGTTCACTACTTGTTTTTGGCTTACAAGATAACCCCTTTAGAATTTTACAACTTGCCAAAAGCAAAGAACCTACACCCTTGCACAGATCCTTCCTTTGACTCTGCTGCAGGTTTGTTCTTCAGAACAGACTAGTGAACTCCCTTCTTCCTGTTTTTTCAATTCAGCTCACTTGAACAGTTTTCACAATGAATTCAGATAATTTGTATGTTCTTATACGTTCAATCTTTTTTTCATCTCTGTTCTCTTAGCTCCTTTGATGCCCTTTTATAGGTTGAGGGAATTCGAACCTTTGACTGTACTTGATCAGATATTGACAGCCTGTCTGTTAGCAACTCATGTGATCCCTTTACTGATGTTGACAGATCAGCTTTATTCTGATCCTAGTACAGCTTCTCCATACCTCAAATCTTTGATTTGATCAATCTGTGATCCTTGTCCATTCTTAGCAACCATCTCTGCTGCACTCAGTCTGCTACAACTTAGTCTGCACTCAGTACCGTTGAGACCTCGTCTGTACCCAGTCATTGTCGTAACCTCGTCTGTACTCAACTTTGGTGCAATTCTTTATGCATTGCTTGTGTTGGTCCTTGTCAACAAGATTGATCCTAGATCCTGAACCATTTGCAGGTCATGCATGTCTTACCTTGTTGAAATTTTCTGTAGTGGTCTGCATCTGGTGGCTCCATAATGCTTTCCATCTGTGGTTATCTGTTCTTCAGCATCTAACATAGACTGCAGACTACTAACCTAATTTTCAGCATGAGCACACTAACTACATCATGGTTAATAACTCCAAGTTTTGTTCATCAATTTCAATACAAATGAAGGGATTGGACATTCCTATCGTGAGCGATAAGCCCGCTTCGTTTCCTAACAAGTTTAGATTTTCCACAAGAAACTCACGAGAACCATTGCATCCAACATGACCATGCATAATGACGAGTATTTTGCAGTTTCAAAGACTGCAATATCGGACTACATATCTTCTGCGTATATGAACACAAGAAGAAGATATAATCTCTGTTCTCTTGCTCAGTTTTGCATAATAGACATACTCCATGAGTAGACAGGAGATATGTAGGCTTATTCTTAGTCCTCAACCTATCAAGAAAAGTCAACCACAAAATAAATCCATGGCGAGGTTGAACATGCACATTCCAGCAAAGTCTCCACCATGGCATTCGAGTCATATCTCCTTTTCTTGCCATATAACCACTATCCATAGTATACTCTCCTCTATGTGTAGGCTTCCATCTCAGATTATCACGCATACTCCACCTGAGCAATCAAAGCATCCCTCACATCCAACAACTATTTTCATATCCAAGACACACCTTTACTACAAGTAACATTCCATACATCAACTCTTTGCAGATAATATGCATGGATCCATTGAATCCCTTAACGGTCCTTGCACCTTGCAATATCCTATACCAACTTGAATAACAAAGAAATATCCATCATCTGAACTTGAGAACACCAAGGCCACCTGTTTTGAGAGGACGACATATCTGGTTCCATGGCACCAAGGCTCTCTTACGATATATAGCTATTCCACTCCATACGTACGCTCTATAAATAGCCTCTAAATCATCCATGACAACAGTGGTAGTTAAAGCAGCCTTAATCAGCTGAAGTCTCCTAACATATGAGAGCATACGATCAGACCAAGTTTTGATACGTGCTGTCATCTCCTCAATGAGAGAAGCATAATGATGTATTTGGTTTTTTAGTAGTCAAAGTGTCTAAGCAAAGCTGTTACAATCCCATAAGGTTTAGGCCTTAGAAACAAAGAAAATTACATCCAACATTAAAATCCCAAAATTGCATCAATAATCTCAAATGTCTCGCACCGGGAGATTAAATAAAATCTAAAAATAACGTTCCATATTTATTAACTATAGTCCAACTAAACCAATGCAAATGCAATAGATCTCACTCTAAGTCCTCCCATCATCCACATGTAACAAACCTGAAATGAAATAATAAATCGTGAGCCAAAGGCCTTGTGACACTATAGGCCCTATTTCACCTCAAGGGATTAACGTAATTGCGATGGATTACGTTAAACCTGCACATCATCAAACAGATAACCGCATCAATCACTCGCAAACAAGATTACAACACTTCACCTAGTGG
>JAOVYX010020838.1:0-16509 GCA_035668315.1 Drosera spatulata | reverse complement strand
GCCATTCATCTCACTCGTGATCAGATGCATCATGAGAGGACCAAACACATTGACATCAGGTATTACTTTGTACGGGATGTTAAAAATATTAAAGTAATCAAGATTACTACTGCAGATAATCCAGCTGATATGTTGACGAAACCAATTCCTGTTTTAAAGTTTCGTCATTGCCTAAAGCTCTTAGGAGTGGAGGGCAGTTAGGCTTGAAACCTAAATGGAGGTTGCTCGACAACGACAGACGTGATTTGAGTCAAGGTGGAGATTTGTTGATGGTGACTCAAGCTCACGGCCGCCTTTGACTAGCCATCACCCTTGATCAGCCGCCGTCGCCGTCTTTGTCCTCATCCAGCCGCCTTCGTCTTTATCTGGTAGAGAAAATTCGCAAACCTCTTCGTTCTAATTATGACTCTCTTTTCTTTTGCTATAAATACAGACTAGAGGATTTGAGAGGAACATAGAGCCAAAATCCAAGAGAGAGGCACAAAATCAAGAGATCCAATTTTGAGCCAAAAAAGACAGAGTACGAGAGTGAGAAACAAAGGGGGAGGAAAGTTCTGGGAGAGTTTTGGGAAAGTTAAGAATAATGTCTTGGTTTCAATATCTTCTATTGTGTTAAAAATTCTCTATTCCTGATTTAATCCATGTATCTCTTTTTTTGATGAGTGGATTTTTTCGTCGTCGGCGATCATCCGTGGTTTTTCTCGTAAGGGTTTGCACGTAAAAATCTTTGTCTTATTATTTTACGTACTCATTATTGTTTGTGTTTATAATTAACGGACCCGTTCGCAACACTCCCAGTATTTGTAACTCTGTTGTGGCCGCGGTGGAGGTGGATAGGATCCATACTGGTAAGTCCGTGGTGGCTGCGACAGAGTATGAGGTGGATAATGATTGTTGTTGCTAGTGGTGGTGGTGTTGTAATCGTTCGGAGGCGGCGGGGCTGAAGGGTTGTTGCATGGGTATGAATATGAAGACATGACCGCGAAAATGAAATCGTAGCAAAACAGAATGGGTTTATATGATGATTTGTGCATAGAAAGTAGTTATGTAGACGCGCGGCAATTGTGAAACTTTGGAGAGGAAGGAAAGGCCAAACCACTTGTCTGAACACGGAGGTGTAATCAAATTTCGACTTTCTTGGTGCCAGGGACCGATGAATCGATGATCATATCCAAGAAAATATCATCACCAAGTCAAAGACTACTTGGTCCTTTTCATATCGATATCAATTGGTTTGGAGTTAATATGAGAATTCATTAAACCTAATGTGTAATATTCTGTATCATCAAAATGTATATTCACGTTGTAAGTTCAAATTTGGATCACAACATTTATAGATCCTAGGTCGCAACATTCATTTCCAATTGAATTTGAGTTAGAATCTAATACTCTTTTCGTTTCATAATACTTACAACCGTTAACACGGAGATTTATGTGTGTGTTGAATTTTTCTAAAATTTAATAAAAAAAATTAATATATTTTAGGAATAGTGAGATTGTTGTCACAAAAAATAGTGAGTGTACTATAACAAAAAATAATTAATTTGATTTTTTTTATTATTAAACATTTGCTAAAAGAGAAAAAATTATAAATAAATTAGGACTATCCAAAAAAAAAAAATACTGCATGCGAATTGAGACGGAATCTGAAATCTCAATGATAACATAGAAAATTTCTACATAAAAACCAGAGAAGAGTGAACTTCTTATAGAACAGGGGTGTAACCCCAAACCCTACACCATAACCCACATTAGAACATCTGTCACAATTGTGCATGGTCATCGGATTCAAATGTGGGAATCCTGGGCCGACCTCTCCGGCCCGAGAAGATAAAGGCCCATGGGCCCAACATCCCCACCGAGCAAGGCGGGAAACATTTATGCACTTCTCACAGGTCTGTCGGAGGGAGAGTGAGAGAGAATCCGAAGATGGCAAAGGAAGCGACGGCGACGGCGGTTGCGGCGGCGGCGGAGACGGAGGGGCTGCCGAAGGCGATCGTGCGAAGAATGGTGAAGGCGAAGCTCTCTCAACTCTCCGCCGACGCCGACGGCGCCGTCGGCGATTTCAACCTCCACTACGAGGCTCTCCTCGCATTCACCGAGAGCGCTCGCATCTTCATCCACTACCTCTCCGCCACGTTTGATTCTCTATTGTTTTGATTTGGTGTGATTGATTGAGACTTCGATTAGGTTGAATTAGATTGAATTCTAGGGTTTGGGGATTGGATTGGGATTCTAGGGTTTTGGGGTATTGAATTGGTTTTTGTGTTGGTGGTGTAGGGCGAATGATATATGTAAGGAGTCGAGGAGGCAGACGATAAATGCGGAGGATGTGTCGAAGGCGGTAGAGGAGATCGAGTTCCCGGAGTTCATTGAGCCTCTCAGAGTTTCTCTCGCCGGTGAGTTGTGTTGTTTGATCTTTTTGTGTAATTTCTTCGCGTTGCTCCATGGCTTGCTTAGTGGTTTGTTTTGGATGCGATTTCCTCCCTAAACATATGCTTCTGAAATAACCATAGGATGGAAATCATAGCTTCAACAAAGGATTAAACTGTTTTGTCTTCGGACATGGCTGTTTGGCCTCGTTATGTCTCATCTGTGATATCCGTGACCATGAGTTGGAGCATTCCACCATTATGCCCCAATTAACTGGCTACATGGCTGCCAATTCATCTTTCTCTGGTGTAGATGGATGGTGGCAGCTTCATGATCTCTTCCTTGACACTCGTTGATGTTAGCCTTATTGTACATATTATATAGTGCCTTTCATTGGTGGTTTGGTGAAATTCGGAATTGTATTCTGGATAGCTGTTTATGCTGTCTGTTCCAACAAAATGCAGGAACTTCATATGTTTGCGCATAGAGTTGTGGGAAATTTTAGCTTCCTGTACTTCATCCCCTGAGCTATAGATGCAGTACCAAACGACGAGTATCATGAGAGTGGGACTTTGCATGGACTAGTGATTTAGCCATGTTTTCTGAATTTGCAGAATTCAGAAAGAGAAATGCTCAAAAGAGGGCAGGGTCAGCCAAGACAAAAGAACCGAATAAGAGGAAGAAAACCGATAAAGAGGTGGTTATTGAAAATGGTGGCGATCAGGCTGAAAATGATGATGACGAAGAAGACGATGAAGGACAACGATGCCTCCAATGAGTAACTACGTTTCACTCTAGCATCTCTGATGAGAGTGATGAAGGACAATTGTCCGAGTGTTAGCAGGTTTTTTTTGAAGTGGAAGATAGGGTAATTGTCAACTTATGTTAACTTGAAACCTTGATGATAAGCATGCTGTATGCGGTGTTTATTGTAACATCAGGTCTATTTACTTTCGAATGCTTCAATGTCTAGTTTCCAGCTCTGGATTGTATTTGTTGTGCAAACCTTTCGATCCAAAACGAACACAATGCAAACTCAAGTACTTTTAGCTGTATTGCTACGAACAAGCCTATCAATATAACGTAGAATGTGCAGGATCACGAATCAACGATAATCTGAGAAAGTAGGGGTTACTCAAGATAACATATCCATCAGGTTCAAGCATGATACCCTTCCTAAGCAGTCGAGAAACGTAAAAGTAGGGGTTGCTAGATATGACTATCATAGTTGTGAGGCAACCAATCATATGATTCATATATCTACACATTAACAACAAGATACGTAGAGACCGACCAAAATATTTGCCCGTAGAAAGTCATCATCTATGCAAATTTCTGACAATCACAATACTTCAGACTGGGAAGATGATAAATCCTAATTTAAACTTGCACAAAATGTAAACATCAAATCAGGTGACATTACAAAGTTTCGATGTAAAAGCAAAAAACGACAGAATTTCTTCCAACAGCTACGACTATTACATCAAACACAAGAACAAAAGGAGATGGTTCTGGGCATCCTAGGTATTCGTAGCCCTGGTGTAGATCTGTTGGCTCGCATGAGCAGCGACCAACCTGATGGATCCCCTATCCAACAAATCCCGGATCGCACGACGTGCAAGGGAGCCGTTGATCTGAAGACAACCAAATAACCATAAGTCAGAAAGTTCCATCCGATTATCTAATAGCTGGAGAATACCACAATTCCACCAAGGAGTATGAGTATACTGAACGGAGCCAAAAACAAGTGATATTACATATTCGAACTTCAGCCGAATATGCAGGAGGACAGTAGCTCAAGACGTGGCTGCCCCAATAGAAATGTCATACAAATAACAAACAAATACAGCTTATAAGCTTATAATGACAACAGTTCAGGAAATTCAGGAAATTAAAACAGCATGAAATTCAGGAAAAACCAATTATCAACAAAAGGCCTCTTTGGGAAAGGCTTAAAAAAAGGCCTCTTCGGTTCAGGTCTCCAATAATTTTCCCGCATTGAAGAACTCGGAAGAACAAAAGTATTTTATTGATCATGATCAGAGGCATAAATAAGATAAATTTGTAAACTTTAAAGTGAAATCCCTCAGTGACCATGCAGGAAAAAAGAAGTTTCCTTTCCAAAATGAAAAATTCAAAGTCAAACACAAAGAGCTCACGAGGCGATCAGAGCCATAAAGTATTATGCGGAGATTAAGGATTACCAATAAAGTTAGCAAAACAACTACGACCGACAAAAATGCATATTTCACATTAGCAACATAATGAACAGTGTTCATGGAGATAAAAAGTGCCACAACACAAACCATAAACCAATAAAAGCCTCCTCAGTTCAGGTCTCCAAATATTATCCTCAATGAATAACTCAGTCTCATACAAAATTCATCATCATTGGAGGCATCAAATCATCCCAACTACTGGCTGCAGAAATCCCACAATCAAGAAATCAACAATAAACATCCACGGAAAGCTAGTAAGGAAAAAAGAGTGTTATACCCTCAGCCTATCGGACAAGATCGAGGGAGTGATGAGCTTGTACTTGGGAACCTCGGACAGCAGCTTGTCATACGTAGCCTGATCAAACAACACCTGGTTGTTCACCTTCTCCTTTTGCTTCCCCTTGCTCCACTTCTACAACATATCAAAAGCACCAACAAAAACCACATCAATTTCACCCGACATCATTATTATCGGCATCTTCAACAACCCCTCTCAATCCATAGCACTCCAACAGCCCATCTAATAATAGGCATTACTAACATGATAACATCAACTAAAACACTATCAAAGTCACGCATTTTAGAAGGAGGGAGGATGTGCACTATCCACTACACATATGACCGAGCATGAGTGTCCAGTCCATTACTTATTGACTTTGACTCGCGTCGAGTTACGTATCTCATACTCACTCTCTCTTTTTGATGTTTATGATTTTTAAGTCAAGCAATCGAGCAACAAGATAAAGAGGATGATGGAATCCCTTGCCTTCTTCTTCTGTTTTCCGCCACCGGACTTGGCGGGCTTCGATGACGGCGGTGGAGCCTTGCTGTCTTTCTTCGGCGCCTGTGCAAAAATAATATTCTTTGTTAGATAGTGAAAAACAAAGAGATGTATAGGGAGATGAAGGGAAAGAGAGTGTAGCATCACCATTGGAATCGAGGATGCAGAGATCCGAAGAGCGCCGACGACGATGAAGGGAAACGGAGTGAGGAATGGAGGGGAAAGCTAGGGTTTTGGTGGAATGTGTGGACGAGTTTGTGGGCCTGGGCTATGGGCTGGGGGCTGGTACTGGTTTTGGGCCTGTATCTGATGGGCTTTATATATAGGTGATCGGCTTTAAAAGTCTATTTCCGATCCCGTAAAAAATACAATGCTTCGTCAGTGAGCTGATAATTTGATTTTATTTGATTGATACAATAAAACAATAAAACATGTACTAACGTAGTATAAATTTAATATGAAGTGTTAGTTATAATTTATTCCATCGGTCTCAATCTACATGTAATTTTTTGATCCAATAACAAATTTTACGTGTGTGTTGAATTTTTATTAAAAAAAATATTTTTTAAAATAATAAATTTTATTACAGTAATTAAAAAATAATAGATATACTTTTAAAAAAATTTGCTTTTTTTTAAGATTAAGATTTTACTAAAATAGAAAAAAATTGCAGACAAATTAAAACAAACGAAAAAAAATATATTATTTTTATTATAAAACAAAAAAAATATATCATATATATTTATGTTTATGAAACGAACACACTATTTGATATTAGAATGAAATGTATTAAAATATATATTCAATAATTAATTTTTGAAGTGTTTTTAATTAGAATCAGAAGACGAAATCAAAATGAAAATAGTACCAGCGTTAAAACCAGGTCGCATCCCCTCAGTTCTTGTTGTCCGAACCATCGGCCCCGGCACTATTTTCATTCAGTGCCGAGTGGCCGTGTCTTCGCCTGGCCATCGCTCATCTCCGTCGCCGATTCCGATCCATCACTTCCCTCTCTTCTCAGGCAAGTTTCTCTCTCACTTCTCTATCTTCTCTCGCTTGTTCCTTTTCCGACCGCCGCCGCCGCCGCCGTCATCGCTGTCAGCTACGGCCTCGCTAGCGACGGCGACGGCGATTATGTTTTCTCTGTGGTTTTAATCGCGCCTTGGAGCTTGTGGTTTCGAAACTTGGAGAAGGTGTGACGGCGTTGTGTGTGGATGAAGCGGAAATGGAAGAGCGGTTGAAAGGTGAGATGTGATGAAGGATCTGTGTCTAGGTTTTCTGGCTTATGTTATGTAGTTGAAGGTTGTCTGATCTGTTGCTTTGTTGAGGTTTTTGAGGTTTGATTTGGACCATTTGGTTAGGGTTTAGGGCTGTGCTTCCTTCCTTGATGTTGTGGGTATATGTTCTGTGTTTGATTTGGTGAACACTGTTTGTGGTGTTTGTTTTCCTTTCTTGAATGAGATGATGGTTCGAGTCATGAAGCGTAATGGATTTGAATATGCTGTTCTGATACTGTTTTGTGAAGAGTGTAGTATTGGTAGCTAGTATCTCAAAGTTGTAGAGATTTAGGGCTATTACTTCTCACCGGTTAGTTGAGGAATTTCAGGTTCGAGTATGCCGTGTTTGTTGTCGTTACCTGAACGAGAGTGTTATGCTGTTGTCTCATGAAGTTTAATGGAGTTGATTACGCTGTTCTGATACTGAGGTGTGGAGAGTGTAGCATCCGAAGAGTATTTCAAAGTTATAGACAATTAGGGATAATAGATCTCGCCGGTGAGTTCCTGGAATTCGGGTTCGAGTATGCATAGTTCCATGTGAAATTTCGTGCGGGCATTGCCTTGGATTGTACAGTCTCTTTTATATATGTGTTGTTGCTTCAGATACATTTTTTTATGGTTTTTGTATCCGGTAATGTGATGGACAGTCAGAAACTACCGTGTTAGATGTAACGGTGATCTATGGAGTGCCAGTTTAGCTTGTTTAAGAAGTTTTATTGGTACTCACTTGCTGAATGGTGCACACTGATACTATTTTGTTTGTGGAGATGTTTCCAATGATTGTCTGTTTCACTGTTTATGTGTGCGATGGATGAGGGAATGGATGGATGAGAAAAGCCATGAAAGGTTTGCTGACTCTAAACTGTCGATTTGAGCGTATGGTGTATGTCTGCGTAACTTGTATGAGATTCTAACTGAGTGCATCGCAATACGCTGGCTTAAATGTGAGATTCTGGCATATTATGTTCATTTGTCAGTCTCCAGGAATGTCAAGTTTAGTTTCTCCAAAATCTAAAAAGTGTCGGAAGGTAAAAAATCAACAAAAGAGAGATAACTAGTCTGATATATTTTCTTCTCTAATAACTGTGATGTTGAGTTCCTGCCGTCAAATTCTCCAAGTTTCTTTTTGAGGATATGAAGCTATTTTGAAGTTTGACTTTGGCAGTTAGTTATTAGTTACATCTTGATCATCCGTTTGTGTGTTTCAGGTTTGATAATTGTAGTTTTGTAGAGCACTACGACCATGGCAACCAGGATTGCTGCAAGATACATTACTCGTAAGCTGTCAACTGGCGGCAAGGTGCTCAGTGGGGAGGAAAAGGCTGCTGAAAATGTCTACATCAAGGTGAGTGTCTGCTGAAAATTCTTTGCATTAAATTGCTGTATGACCTTGGATCTTGTCTGTGGAAAGATGATGTCTTAAATCTCCTGGTAATCTAGAGTTTGGTTTTATAGATCATTGACCAGTGAGGTAAGGGTCTGAGCTCTCTACAGATCATTGAGATTTGTGTAGTTCTTTGGCTGTTAATCTTTGTAATGCAGTGCTTCCTATGTTTTTTTATAGCGCTTTGCTCTTTTTCCAAGTACTCATACATCCTTTAGGCACCGGGCAAGTGTCAGGTTGCATTTGTTTTTATAATTTTTTGCTCTTGTGCTATAGTTTTTTCATGCGTCTGCTATTTATGCTTCCCTATAACTGTGGATAAGCGTTGTAAGCTAGATAATCATGTTTACTTGATAGAGACTTTGAATTATGGTTCAATCAGCTGTCGTTAGTGGCGAGCATTTGTTTGACGGAGAACATATTGAAACCGAGGCATTGACACTTACTTGAGCATATGTAGTGTTATTGTTTATTATTTTTCCTGTTACTTTTAGCTGCCAAATTATTCCCTGGATAGCTTGGTTCCTCGCTTATGTTGAGATACAGATATGAGCTGATTTATTCTTTTTCTTCGACCTCATCTGCACGAACGCAAGACACAAACCATTCCAACGCGGTATATGCAGTTGTATATCCAACCATGTGGAATACGTGGGCATGTCATTCCAAAACATTTTGCGTGATATTTTTCCTTCTGTTTTAATTTTGAGTTTGCATTTTGTTATGCATTGTATTGACAGTGGCTGTTCTCGTGCAGAAAATGGAGCAAGAGAAGCTTGCTAAGGCTGCCCGCAAGGTATGACTATTGTGTTAAGTTGTTGAAATTCTGAAGTGGAAATTTTTGTTGAAAATTTTGGAATGGATTATAGAGGTTTAGTACGTTATTGTCTGTGTTCAACCCTGCTTTGCTCAAGAGTAGAAACTGTTTTATCTGTTGGATAAATCATTGTTATGCTATTTGGCGCTATGAAGCTGTGAAGTGATTCTGTTTTTTACTCAGAATTCGGAAAGTTCCTTCTCATGCTAGGACGCTAATTTCCTTCTCATGTAGCCTGGAATGTGTCTAAGCTGGGTGGTAACTCTTGATCACTCTCTTTAACTTCATCCTTTATCCAATTCTTTTCAGGGTCCTCAACCAGAAGAGAAGCCTGCAACTGGTACAGGCGGTTCAGGGGGCTCAGTGACTGATGCCAAGCCTACCGGATCGGACTCCACTGTGTCCAAGGTGTCTACTGATACGTACCGCAACTATGCTGTTGTTGCTGGAGTGATCACTGTGGTTGCTGGTCTCGGATGGTACCTGACCTCTACTTCGAAGAAGACTGAAGTTGCCCAGGACTGAAGCCTATCTGCTAACGCATGCTCTGCTTGCGGATATCGCCTGCTATCTGCTTTTCCTGCTGAAACCTAGTTGAGAACAATAATCAGACTTACTTGGTACTATTTCTCTGTTATGATTTGTTAAGCTGCGTGTATGCTCGGTAGTCGGCTGTCCAAGTCATCTGATGAGGGATTTTGATTGACCAGGATTGATGGTTTTGATTTCTTAGAACCGTGGCATGTTTGTCGTACTTTGCATTTCTTGATGCCATAGTTGCACTCTAATTTGCCAAAAGTTTCTCCAGGAGCTGTGCGCCGTTCGGTTTATTGTGCTTCAAAACCCAATTGCTTTTTATTGCTTTTGAATCTCATAATGAGGCGATGGGAGCAATGGTTGACCTTTTGAGTCTAGTCCCAAGCACATCTAGTCGATCGGAACAGTCTTGCACCAATCTTTCTAACTAATGAGAAACCGGATTAATGACTGTTGCATTCATGTCATATGTTTCTAAATCACGATGTTTCTAGAAGGGATCAAAAACATCTTTAATGTGATCTACATAAGTTAACAAATATATTATTCCCTTTGTGTCACGAAAAATACAACACATACATATTTGTATTACTTTAAATATATAAATACAAGTCTCGTTTTTATGTCAAATCATATCTAATCGTTCCGCAACATATATTAGGTTGAAGTATGTAACTTACACAATCATTAATGTTTCACGATAAATTTAAAAAAAAAAACAGCGTTTGATCATCGTTACACACGCGTCAAGTCAATCCGTTATATATTTTATGGGACGGAAGGAGTACATTGAAGGCACAAATCAGAGTCAGAAAGTTACGACTCCCTCCATCTCACATTATTTAAAACGTTTTCCTTTTTAGTCAATTCCAAAAAAAATAAAACGTTTCCATTTTTGATAATTTTTTAATATAAAAATATCAAATCAATATCATCTGCTATATAGTATATCCACTAACTCATTTCATACAGTAAACTCCATTGTCACCAAAAAAATATTCATTTTTCATAAAACCTACACAAATTCAATAATTCAATATTTTTTTATAAAATACACACAAATTAAACAATTCAACATCCCTATAATCAATCAAAATATTTCGAATAATTCGCAAGGAAGGGAATATGAGTTATAACAACTTAAATTCAACAAGGCTTCGGAACAAGTCAAATTTGCGTTCGGTCGCCACCGTTGCTCAACCTTTCGTCATTTTCGTCGACGTTTTCAAGCAGTAGACTCATCGACGACTCCTCAAAAAAAAAACACAGCACACTCCATCAGTTTCGTCCACTTCATCCTATTCGTCGGCGAGCAGCGATGGCTGCAGCGAGGAAAGTGGTGGTGTCGGCTCTCCAATTCGCCTGCTCCGACGACGTCGCCACCAACGTCGCCACCGCCGAGAGGTTTCTTCCTCTTTTCTTTCCTTCGATTACTGTTCTGCTCTTTCAATTGTGTACAAATCACTACACTTCGATGGAACTGTTGGTTTCAAACGATGTCGATCGTACGATTCGAATTGCTGATCATTTGATGAATAATGATGTTATGCTTGCAGTATTTTAAAAAAAGAAAAATGATGTTGTGCTTGCTAGGTTTACGTCGACGATGTTAGTTTATGGCTCTGGAGGATCTGTTTGATGCATGATGTATACATTTTTCTTGATTGAATTATCCTAGAGATTGAGTTGTATTGTACGGTATTGGGAAGTTCGTTTTTCGGTGTGTGATTGTTGTTGCTGAATGATTATATCATATGCTGCTGTTATGGCGCTGATTATATGTTTGTGACCAACTAGCAAGTTGATGTGTTGATGATAGCATTGGCTGTTACGTCCGTGGTATTTTAGTGTTTGCGGATCGAGTTTTTCGATCAGTTCTCCTGTCCAAACTCCGGCTTAAAGTGTGTTTTTCGACCGTGCAGGCTTGTTAGATCTGCGCATGAGAAAGGTGCGACTATTATTCTAATTCAGGTGTGTGTTCTTTGAAAACCTAGCATAATATGGTTTGTTTCTTTGGCAAGTATTGGGGCAGTGCTTTGAGCAACGGATTTGAGGCAATGTTGCTAAACTTTAACTGTCTCAGGAATTATTTGAAGGCTACTATTTTTGTCAAGCGCAAAGAGAAGATTTCTTTAAGCGAGCAAAGCCATACAAGGACCATCCTACTATCTTGAGGTATATATGGTTGGATACTTGGTAATCTTCGTTTTTAGTTTGTTCTATTCTGCATCTCATCGTCACAATCCTCCTAGGTACTTATCATGTAGAGAGGAGCGACATTAAAGCACACTATTTTGTGTGACTATAAAATCTGTGCATTTTATGGTGGCAGGATGCAGAAACTTGCAGAAGAACTAGGAGTGGTTATACCTGTTAGTTTCTTTGAAGAGGCGAACAACGCTCACTATAACTCAGTAGCAATTATTGATGCTGATGGAACTGACCTCGGATTGTATCGTAAGTCCCACATTCCGGATGGACCAGGTATTCAAGATGCTGCCTTAAGTTATTCTGCTGATTTGCTGGCTTGATATTGGTTGAGTATCGTTATTGTGACAGTGGCTGTTCGATTTCAGGCTATCAGGAGAAGTTCTATTTCAACCCTGGTGACACAGGCTTTAAGGTTTGGTTCTTGGAAGCGATTCACTTGAAATTTGAAGTCTTGCATTAGAATAGGCTTGAGAACTTCATGTTTTGTTGAATTTGATGCTCTTTTATCTTGTCATGTTAATGGTTTTTTTTGTCTCTCTCTTGTTTTAAATGAGTCTAACATTGTCAAATGTCATCTGTTTCTTGAGCAGGCTTTCCAAACTAAATTTGCTAAAATTGGAGTTGGTATGTGTTTTTTAATTGTCAAATAATGTGCTAAATGTTTGCGTAATCAATTTATGTTCGTATAAATATCTTTGAGTGACTCTTATATTTTCTTTTGAATATGCTAGCAATTTGCTGGGATCAGTGGTTTCCAGAAGCTGCCCGAGCTATGGTGCTCCAAGGTGCAGAAATATTATTCTACCCGACAGCCATTGGGTCTGAACCTCAAGATGCGGGACTTGATTCCCGTGATCATTGGAAGAGAGTGATGCAAGGGCATGCTGGAGCTAATTTGGTAAGATCTTTTCCATTTTAGATGTCAAATGTCAACTTATATTTCATTTTGTACTGCAAACTCTACCAAGCTCTGCCATCTTATTCCTATGTGTTCCTTTAGTCTTTTAAAGAATGATTTTGTGTAAGCTCTCTTGACATTTCCTTTTTCCCATTTACTCATTAGATAGCTGCCATGAATTGCTTATGTATGTAGGAGGTACTAGTATTAATATGATAAAATTGAGGCTGTTCTAGTTGTAGCTGAAGTAAAGTTTCTGGAGTTTGTCATTTGAGTTCTGGGCAAACCTTACTTATACCTGAACTTCAGGTTCCTCTTGTTGCATCCAACCGCCTGGGAAAGGAAGTAATTGATACTGGGCATGGGAAAAGCGAGATCACATTCTATGGTAACTCCTTCATAGCAGGTATTCTTCGTACCTTATTATGACTTTTTCAGACCTTTCAGTTTCAAGAATCTTAGTAATTTTCCTCGAGTCACTCAGGTTGAACATTCGTGGCCATTTTTGGTGTTGCATACAGGTCCGTCTGGGGAGATTGTTGCATCTGCAGATGACAAGAATGAAGCAGTGCTTATTGCAGAGTTTGACTTGGACAAGATCAAATACAAGAGACTTGGTTGGGGAATATTCCGTGATCGGCGTCCAGATCTATATAAGCCGCTTCTTACACTGGATGGAGTCACTCCCAAATAATAGCTTTTTTACTTGTCAATCCTGTAGTTTCCTGCTTTGCCTGAACTGATGGATTAACCAATCATGTCAGAAGGCAATTTGCTATTGCAGAACAAATTTTACATAATGCATGAGGTTCCTGTCTATTTTTCATTGTTGTGCCGTCTACTTGATTTTACGTTGGTTGCTTTCGGTCAGCTTGATTCTATATTCTGCTGGAATATCCTTAATTTTGGGCAACATGTGTAGTGTGGTATCCTCAAAACCATGTTCTATGTTTTCTGTTTCGACCGAAGGTAACCCATATTCATAATCACAGTTCTGGCTAGGTCCTCTTTCTCATGTCATGTCGTGCTCATTTGCAAGTGTATAACCTCTTTTTTCATTTATTTATTTTTTTTGGTGACGGGGCGAAGCTCCGAATATATACAGTTTGTTAATAAATCGAGAACTTGTGAGTTCAACTGTTTTACATTGTGCAGGTTGTAGATGATCGCTAATATCACATCCCGGCTGAGATTTCCTGACATTATCTTTTCAATATTTCTAGTTGAAGAAAAACTTGAATTTGCTTGATCTTTCAACATTTCTGTCTCGTGTTTCAACTTTGTAGGTGAAAGCAGGTTTAGGGATCTTCATCAGGGCCGGAGTCGGCACGCTGCATGTGATCGTGTTCTTCCTTGCTCAAGGTCCTGGCTTCTGCTATGTCAATTCGATACCCGATCCTGTTGTCTGTGTTGTTGGGTATCCAATGTCAAGACACATGATTCCTTCCCTGGCATTCACATGTTGCATGTTTTGTTGCCAAACCATGCTTTCCCTTCAGTTTACGTTAATCGTGATGCATGTTTATATGTTGCTGAACCATGCATTTGTTTTTCACAACTCATATTAGTCGTCTTACGTGTTGTGGACTTGTTTTGAATAAGAAAGCAGGGGTGTTTGGCAGTAAGACAAGTTTTGTTTAACAAACGCTAAGACATAGAAGAAACCAAACAAAGCATATAAAATGTAGAAATTAAGCATGAAAACTAACGAAAATCTAGAAATTATAGGCATGAAAAGCTCATACCAATATCGAATATAAAGATGGGAGAAAATGGGCAGCCCCTCTCACGTTTGTTTTAAAAATCAGATTATTCTTTAATTTTTGAAATTAAAATCTTAAAAAATATGAAAGTTATAAATCAAATTTGTAAAAATTACGACCTATATGGACTATGATTACTGCAGTCTTATATTCCCTATAAAAATTGTCACTGATTGTGATGAAAATATGATCCATATTTCCTCTTGTCTGCTTCGGCATTTTTTGGAGTGTTTGAGTGAACCTTTTTGGTCACATTCAAATCGTGTGTTTATACCGTGAGGTGGGAAAACAGTTGAGCGCCTCTGACTTCTTGAATAAACTTCACTATCAGCTCTATCTGTGTGTGGAGTACTGAGATCTTCTTTTACATGATTGTGTCAGTTTCATCAACTTTTTTGTCCTCTTATCTCGACATTATTAGACCTGCTAACAATCAAATTTTGTATCCATATCCTCGCTTTCACATCTTTGTCCTTGGTCTTGAACAATTAATGTGTTAACCACGTCTTTCGAGAAACACAAGGGATCATTAAATAAAAGACAAACGATCTTATCAGGACATAACTCTGGATTCGAAAGAAAATCTTTGAAAGAAATTAAACAAAAAAAAGTTAGGAACTCTGATTGAATGGTAGGCTATATTGCTTCACAAATTAAGTGATGGGAGTAATATAGTACGGGATGTAGTATTTGCACCTTCCCCCGAAAAACATGGTACTTGGCGCCTCATGCCCTGTGCCCTTTCCTTGAATATTAGTACTCCTTCGATCCCGATGTGATCACAAAGTTTCAGAGTGGCAGAGTTGTCGAGGTTTTCTTTTGAAACTTCCAAATGATGTTTCAAAACGTTGTTTGTTATGCCGTTAGGAATCTTGGTAATGTGGAGGAACTGTGAAATGTGGTCTCATGAATAATCTTCGCCTCCATGAATTTCCTCATTCCTCATTCGGTTGTTCAATCTCATCACCTTGATCATCTTCCTCCTCCGTCTTCTCCTCCTCATCCTCTTCCCGGAAGGAACATTCCCCCGGCTGAACCAAACAAAGCCGCAACCTGAACCAAACAAACCCGCGGCTTTTCACTTCTCCCTATACTAGAAATAGGAGGCGGGAACTCCCCCGCGCACCTCTTAGCTCTCTTTGTTTGATCAGACCACAAGAACCTTCCTCCTGTGTCCTCCAATGCTGCCACAAGAACCACTCCTGTTTGATCAAACTTCACTCTGTATGTATAATGGAGAGATTGGGTTGGCTTGGGTGTGGGTTAGGATTGTGTTGTGTGATGGGTTTTGTGCCGTTACAGATCTGTCTTGGTTGTGGTGAGGTGACAAGAGGAATCTAATTATGATTTGATTTGTGAGCTGTGATTTCTTGACCTTGTGCATAACAGAATGACAAAATGCTTGCTTGGTTTGTAGTCGTGAAATTCTCTTAGGTGGCGAAATGATTCCTCTAACTTTCGAAGAAGACATTATATGGACTGGGTTAAAGGGTCAGTCATTCGAAAATTAGGAGTCATTTCTAGTCGAAAAATATTCACTTGTAGCATTCTGTGGTATTCAGGAAAAATGTTACCTTGGTGTAGAGTTAAAATATTGTAACGGGAATATGACTGGTTTGATGATATGTTTAGTCTAGATATCATTACATTAACCAAGATCTGAATTCTCATTATTGAAGTTGTGGTCAGTGATCTAACTCAAGTTCCTGTTCGGACGGGATCGCGTGAGTTGTAGAAGTAGATAAGGCTAAAAATGAGCAGAGCCAGACCGAGTTGGATATAGCTTGAGCTCGACTCATTTAGAATTTTATTAGGTTTGAGCTTGATTCAAGTTTAATCGAGCTGAGTCTGTCGAACTTGTTTTATAAATAGTTAGATTCAGGCTCGGCTCGGCTCATATACTCATTCGAGCCAAGTAGAGCTCGAGCCGAGCTAAGTCTTTTATGAATAAATTACAATATCTTTAGAATTTAAGTTTGAAAATCATTATCGAAATCACAACTTAAAAACTTAAGTTAATAAAATTGACACAAAACTAATATGTCAATTGACCTTGACCTTGACCTTGACCTTGACCTAGAATAATAGTTCTATATATATATAAAAAGATATGATAGTTTTTAAAAAAAATTAAAAAAATAAAAAAGATATGTGAGAGTTTTACATGACTCTTGAATATTGTGTATATATTTATAAAAAATAAATTATATATATATATATATATATATATATATATATATATATAAATA
>JAOVYX010020837.1:0-16509 GCA_035668315.1 Drosera spatulata | reverse complement strand
TAATAATAATAATAATAATAATAATAATAATAATAATAATAATAATAATAATAATAATAATAATAATAATAATAAAGGGGGTACTTCTGTGGAAATAAAAAAGGATAAGCTATTTATTGGTGATTTATTTAGCTAAGTGATACCTATGAGTAATTTTTTCTATTATGTTTACCTAAATGTCCAAATAATAATTAGAATATTACGTTAACAATAATATCAATGAATAAATATTTATCCTTAAATATTAATGTTAAATATATATGAAATTATATGAGATTTGGGTTGTTCTGGATATTTAACTAGAGATATATGATCTTGTAATATCTTTTGATATTAGTAAGTATTTGATCTAGATCTTCTATGTTTGCTATATATACACCACTTGGGTAGCAGGCTGTTTATTTCACATATTGATATTCAGGGTGTGATGCGTGCTATCGCAGGCACATCAAATTAGAATTTATATGCACTCACTTTCACTCTAAAAATATTAAATTAATACAGTAGTGGAAGTAAAATTAAGGTTTTGGGGGGAGGGTTTGTTGTAAGAAACGACTTAAAAATAAATTACCTAGATCGAACAGAAACTAAGAAAAAGCTGAGATATAAAGGAGTTTTCTTAAGTTGGGAGAAATATAACGACGATGGTTGAATTCCTTTTGAGTCACCTAGATCAATCATTGATTTAATATGGAATGGCTGTAATGAATTTTGGCTTAACTCACTACGTTCCTTAGCTTCTAACCTTCAATTAGCTCAGATAGTTAAACTAACTCAATTAATCTAAATCGCTTCAATTAGCTCAAACATGATTTAATCAAAAGAGTTGATTCAAAATATGAAAAAACCATTCATAACATGAATAGAAATTAGCTTAAACTAATCATGTCATATGCATATAAAACCATTGATTGTATATGACAATTAGCTTAAATCATATTATATCAATATGAAACTAACTAAATCACTTAGTGCGATTCATAGCTCTAAACTATGTATATTAGGTGATCAATCTAATAAACATATGTTATGCGATAGTTCTAGCAGGTTTCATACAACGTATTCATCATTAACATCTCTGGTTTTAATCATAAATACTTCATCTGATGATTTAAGGTCATCAAAGTTCATCAACGCATTCCTACTTACAATCTAGTCACGCATATGCATCAAACAAAGCATGGAATGAATCATAGCATCAAAGAAAAACATTCTACAAAGAATAAATAACCGAGAATGAAAGTTTTACAGCACAAATCACATTCTAAACTGATTCCAAAGCAATACAAACGAATCGCGGATCAATTCTCCTTGAAAAGCTCGATGAAAACCACCCTCCAAAGCTTCCCCTCTTCCCGTTTCCACCTCCTCTAATTGTCTCTGTAATTTATGTGCTCAATCCATGCTGAGAAGAACCCCAACAATATGTATTTATAGGCATAGGTTAAAATCAGATTAATCCGACGACTGAAAACTAATGTTCTGCATCTAGAAGACAGTCGCCAGTTGAAATCCGGATTTTTCTGAAAATCACCAGTTGCGCCTGCAACCTGTAGCCGTCGCGCCCGCGACACCCTGCAGTCTGCCCGCGACACTCTTGTAGTGGCCGCGACATATGTTGTGATTACCTAAAATTAATATGAAAAATACTAAATGACGTCCAAAAATTCTAAAAACTTATACAACACTTCTAAACATGCTAAGCTAATATATCGACATGAAACTTTGCTGCATTAACTCCCAAAACACGTGAAACAACGATAAATTTGTGAATTCCAACCTTTGAGCTCATGACTTGTCTAACTTCTTCATCTTTCTCCATTTTGTTCCAAATTCCGCACCGATTTACCAAATACATAAAAACGCAGCAGTACCAACACTCCAAGACAAAAAAACGCTAGATACAAAAAATAGATAATACATGAGGCATAAAACAAATGTTTAGAGCAAAGAAATGACGTGTGTTTATGCACACATCAGGGTGTTATACTTTACACAATGTATTGTATACTACCTAAAGCCACAAACTCAACAATCTTAAAGAATATTGTCTCTCTTGAACACCTCAAAAAGCCAAAAGCCCCACCACCAGAGGTCGAGAAGTCCTGTGGAATTGTTGAAGCTCTACCCTTGGCAAAAATGTTTACAACGCAAAGTTCGAGAGTACTCGTGAAAATCTCGAGCAGGGGAAACATATTAAGTATCAAGCTTTAGCATTTTTACTTCCCGACCTTGCTGACTTTCAATTTCTTTCTTTTTTGTTTTGTAGACTTGGACCAATACGTCGAGCACCTTAAGCAAAGGATAAGGGCGATTAAATGCAAGAGCCCGAGGCTTCTATCTCGGGGTCTCCACCTACCGCAGCCACTGTAAAAAAGGCAAACAAGGCCAACATAGAGTAGGCCATGCAAAAGAGGGTAATTACAGCAACCCTAGCTATTACACTCCCTGCACCAACGCCTCCTCCCCTACCTCGCACTTAAGGGATTGGCTCAAGGTTGGGACTATCCAAGCTTCAGGCATCTTCTTCCTTCGTGAATGGGGGAAACCTAGAGCTCCCCGAGGATGAGAAGGGCAAGTCTTTTGTGGCCTGGGAGAGAAGCGTCAAATCTTCGGCGTTATGTAACGAGTTTGACTCCAAGCTCATCCTTGAGTCCACCTTCCTACCCAAGGATTGAACCACATATGTCCCAAGTGTCCCTTTTGAGGATGTCCATAGCGTAAGGTCCTCTCTTGTTTCTTTTAAATTCTTGATCTCCATCTTTCTTATTTCTTTCATTGACCTCTTCTTTTCAGCTCCTATTTAGGTGTTGACTCATTTGTTGGGTCTCTATCACTGATCCTAAACCTTCGGCCAATTGATCAAGGCAAAGGAAGATGTTTGTATGAAGCTCTGAACCAAACTTGAAGCTGTGAAGGCGAAGAACTCAGAGCTCGAAAGGGAAGCCATTGACCTTCGTGAGGGGAAGAAGAGTTTGGCCAAGGCTAAGTAGGTTGTTCATGCCGTTTAATTAGCATGCCCAAGAGACGAAGGCCGAGGCTGTACGACAACTGAGGAAGTGAAGGAGAGGATTTCCGACTTCGAGGTCGAGAAAGAGGGCGAGGTTAACAGGGGTTCATAGGGAAGCCTTCAATTAAGCAATTGAAATGGGCTATGAAGACCTTCAGCGTTGTATCGATGCTAACCCAGACCTCCCTTGCAAGGATCTCAATGCGAGCCAGTGGGGTCATTTCCCACTTGCCCTTATGATTGTACCTCCTGCTCCTAGGTAGTGGCTTCGATGGTCGAGGGCACCAGGATGCATCTCTTAACCTTGAGTAGTTAGGTTTTCTTTTGCTTTGTAATGTATACGCCCCTAACATCAAGGTCCGAGGTGAGTTTTCTATTTCGGCCTGAGCTATAGCTCGGTTCCATCCCATGTATTCCCTTCAGTAATGAAATTTGTCTTTTCTCCTTCTTTTCTTGGGCTCAACTTTGGTATTTTTGGTTTGTAATACATATTATAAAAATGACTAAAGGTTGGACAAAAACCTTTTTACTTCATTTCAAGTAATCCCAGTCGAGTACAAGTAGCATTGTAATCGAAACATCATATCTTGAGTTCAACCTAAGGACTTTATTTAGCTGGCCTAGTTTTGTCTGTGTCTTAGGTTAATGAAACTCGAATCGAGCCCAGGTGTAGTAGTTGTTCAAGTCATCAGCATTGAACATTCTTGCGAGCACTTGACTATTAGGTTGGGCTATCTTATATGCCCTCTAGCCAACGCCCTTGGTGACCTTGTATGGTCCTTTCCATTTCTGGGCCAACTTTCCACCCGAACGTCGGGCCTCCAACTTGGTCTTCCTTAGTACCTAGTCTCCTACTTCTAACTTCTTTGATTTCAACGTCGAGTTAAAGTATCGAGCCACATGGAATTGGAAGGCCCTTGTCCTTGTTTAAGTTATTTTCCTCTGTTCAGTTAGTAGGTTGAGGGTTTCTCTAACTCGATCATCATTTTTCTTAGGGTCAAAGCCTTTTACCCTCGCTATGGGATGTTTGTGCTCCACGGGTGTCACCGCCTCTATTCCAAAAGAAAAAGAGAATGAAGTTTCCTTGGTGTCCCCTTCGGGATAGTTCGGTAGGTCACATGATTGCGAAAAACTCGTTTGCCCAATTATCTTTGGCTACGTCGAACCTTTTAGCTAGTGTCGATTTGTTCTCCTTATTGACTGCCTCGACTGGTCCATTGGTCCACGAGTTTCTCATCGAGGAAAACCTCTACTCGATGCGGAGGTCCTGGCAAAAATCTCTCACTTGTAGACTAGTGAAATGAGTCTCGTTGCAAGAGATCTGTATTTTCGTGACTCCAAAACTGCACACAATAGATTTCCAAATGAAGTGCATCACTGAATGATTTTATTTTTGGATACGACATTTGCCTATGCCCACTTGGTGAAGTACTAGACCGCCATAATTACGGGCTTCGTTTGCCTTAATAACATAGGAAATGGGCCTAGTATGTCAATTCTTCATAGAGCAAAGGGCCAAGATGCTTCAATTGAGGTCATTTTTCAGGCTGGTTGTTTGTCTTGGTCGACCAACGGTTGATATCGGTCATATTTCTTGACCAACTACTCGGGGCTCCTTCATTATAGTGGGTCAGTAGAACCCTTACAGCATATATCTGAAAGCCAATGTTTGTGCACCATGATGGTTTTCGTGTACCCCCTCATACATCTCGAGCAAGAGTTATGTTGCTTCCCTCGGCCTCAGGCATTTCGGTAGTGGTATTGAGTAAGCTCTCTTGTATAGATCTAGTCCTATGTTGAGGTATTTTGGGGCCATCTTTTTTATCCTTTGAGCCTCTCGTTGTTCTTCGAGCAATGTCCCTTCTTGGATGTAGGATTTTTGAACGTCGACCCATGAGGTCTCTGCCTCGATCCTGGCTATTTGCTTTCTAAGTTTCCTCGGGTTTTCACGACCTCGGTGTATAGTTTGTCTTCCTCCCACCTATCCATGCTTGATAAGAGTTTGCTGAGGGTGTTTGCCACCCCATTTTTCTCCCTAGGAATTTGTTGGATGTTGAGTTCAATGAAATTCTTTTTTAGGTTAGTGACCTATGTTTAGAGTATAAAAGAGCTGGTTTGACCTTGTTTTCTTTTCTTTTTTTTTGGAAAAGGGTTAATATATAAATCCAAGGAGAAAAAATTACAAAAAAAAAACCTCCTAATTTGTGCTAGGTTGTGAAACTAGTACATAATGCGATCAGTATCAATTCGTTACTCCCATATGCCCCTAAGCTTGCGTGGATTGAGTCCCTGTACAGGAAACAAGGAAATACAGGTTTATAATTCATAGAGTATTATCGTACACAAACATGTCATAAACTTCATAGTCCAAACTAAATACATTCAGTGGCTTTTTACTTTCTAACTAGCTGATTCCCATGCCATCATCCTACATATCCTGCTTGGAACTTTCCTTCTCCCATTGGATATTCCATCATTTCTTGTTCGTCATATTTCATAAACAACATTCACCATTACAGCTTTCCTTATGAGTGCTATTATATTTCTTGCCTTGGCTAATCTGTACATCCCTACCATCAATTTGTCCCATGACTGGAACTTCACATTCATCCTTGCATATTTCATCAACAAAAACCATACTTCTCTAGCATATCCCCACTTCATAAAGATATGACTTCTGTTCTCCTTGTCACTTTTGCAGAATTCACATCTATAGAACTTATCCATCGTTCCAAACCTATCTTGAATTGCTAACCATACCACAAACCCGTTCTTTGGCTGGATATATGTGCTCCATGCCAATCTAAATCCATCCACTCTAGGTAGTTCTAGACTAAGCAACAGGTACATTTTTTGAACTGAGTAACTAGGACTTGCCATGGCTTTCATATTCCCCTTCGAACTGTCTCTCACCTTAAGCATTTTTCCCCATGACCAAGAGAAGTTCGAACATGGCTGAGTAGACCAAATGGGATTCTTCTTTATATAGTAATCATAAATCCATCTTACCCGTAGAGTATCCTTCTTTTTAGGCAAATTCCACACATGCTTTCCAAGGATAGCAATATTCCATAGAAGAAAGTTCTTGATGCCAAGTCCCATGCTATCAGTCCCTTTTTGGAACCTAATTCCCCCTGCCACAAAAAATATCTATACCCAGCTTCTATTTCATTGACCACTCCATTAGGGATAATGAACACTTGAGCCCAGTATATCACGATACTCAGGAGAGTATCAATAATTAGCTGTCTTTTACTTGCATAATTGAGTTTCTTTGCACTCTAGTAATTGATTCGAGCCATTATTCTATTTAAAAGGGGTTGAAATTGCTCAATTGTTGTTATGCTATCCGTCAAAGAAAACCCCTAAGTACTTCACTGGTAATGATTCTTGAGGACAGCCCAACACAGTTGCATTATTGCTAGCCATTTCAGAAGTCACTCCAACAAAGTAAATTTGACTCTTCAAGATATTTGCCTTCAAACTACTTACTGCTTCAAACTCCTTCATATCTCTTCCAATGGTCCTAATAGAATCAAAAGGTGCTTTGGAAAACACTATGAGGTTATCAGCAAAGCATAAATCAGTAATATGAAGCTTATTAAATTTGGGATAAAAGAGGAAATCACTCTCCCAAAGTATTTCTTAGCAATTACAAAGATGTAAGGGGCCATAGGGTCACCTTGACGGATTCCCCTCTTGTCACGAAAGTAACCATAAAGAGACCAATTTACATACAAGAAGTAGGATGAAGAAGTAACATAAATTATTACACTGTTCCGGAATTTCATAGGAAACTTAACGGCTTCGAGCATCTGGTCTATAAAAGACCCTTCCAAGCTATCATACGCCTTCTGCATATCTATCTTTACCAGGCATCTATAACTTGTAATTTTTCTGAAATATCCCTTAACTAGTTCATGACATAATATCACATTCTCAATTATGCTTCTGCCTGCTACAAAAGCTGATTCAGCCTCATCAATTAAACTAGGTAGCACTAGCTTAAATCTGTTTGTTAAGATCTTGGTTAAGATCTTGTAAAGTTCATTGCAATAAGCTATGGGTCTATAATCAGCTGGTTGTGTGGCATTCACCTTTTTTGTAATTAAATTTATGACAGAAGAATTGACAGAGTTAAGTAATTTACCTCTGTCATGGCATTGCAAAATGGCGTGAATCAGGTTCGATCTAATAATATGCAATAATCTTCTAAAGAAGAAGGCATTATACCCATCAGGTCCTAGTGATTTCTCCACAGGGATTGACCAAAATGCATCTTTAACCTCCTCTCCTCATATCTGCTTATCAAGTAGTTGTATTTGACCCTCCGAGAGGCTTGCCCCTTGATTAATGACTTCTTCTCTGGTAGGATGAGTCTGACTAGATTGCCCTAGCAACTGTTGAAAAAAACCCTGAAGTTCTAGAGCAATGTCCTTGTCTTAAGTTAGCTTTCTCCCCTGCTCAGATATAATGCTAGTGATGATGGATCTTGTCTTTTTTGCTGAACAAACAACATGGAAGAACTTCGTATTAGCATCAGTATCTTTGATCCACGCAACTTTGCTTTTTTATCTCAAATGGATGTACTCCTGATGCAAGAGAACCTGTGGGTTATTTGTCATCTAATACTCCTGATCAATGAGATTTTGGGTCATTTCAGATTGCATTTGCTGCGGAATAGCTACAAGTTTTGTCCTACCACGCTGAACTCTTCCATGTATATCACCAGTGCGACTCATGTAACTTCCTCAATCATTCTTTAACAAATGAAGCTTACTGCATATTTGATAGAGTCCACATCCGTTAACTTCCATCTCCCGTATTCGCTTTACCAGCAACTCAAATTCTGAATGCATAGCCCACATATTAGCAAATCTGAAATAGCCCTTGCCCTTTTGATCTGAGTGGAAAATAGATACAATCCCAGGACTATGTTCAGTCATTCCTGTCTCGAAATACTCCACCTTAGTCTTCATATATTTATAAAACCATTCTCCATTCACCATAGCTATATCCAGCTTACATTGAAACCAGGTCTGCATTCCCTGCTTATTGTACCAGATAAACAAATGCCCCTTCAATGGAAAGTCCTATGAACCCAAATTCTCCACACACTCCTTCAAATCTGCATAGGGTTGAATATTGGCCCCTTCCCATCCTCTTGTCTTGTGCTGAAAAAAAGTGGTTTGATCATTCTCTACTCTTGTTTTGATTGTGTAGAGTTGATCATGATTGAGTAGTTTGATTAGTGAGGATCATGTGAATGAATTCATGATCATGGATTTATGGGCCGATTCTGATTTTATGAAAGAGGATGATGAATATGTGAATTGTGATTATTTCTTGGACTTTATTTTTATGTGATGCTTGATTTTATCCTGGAATGGCCAACTAGGGTTTGTTATGTTTCAGGAATGCATAATGCATCTCTGTTGATTATGTTAGTAGTAACCGAGATTTGGATTACTTATTGATCTCAATTGATATTTATTCAAGTTAGGAGAAATATCAGAACATTAGGTTATTATCTTAATTAACTCATTTGTTAAATATAAAGTTACCTAAGGTAGGGTTATAAGCTTGATGAGCATAAATATACTCGTGGTTTTCTAAGCTATTTTTTTCTGTTTAGTATGCTTTGAGTTGTGTTCTTTTATGTTTTAGTTTAGTTTTGTGTCTTGGACGTTGATATTGCTCTTTGTATGATTTTATAAAGATAAGACAACATGAAGAGAAGTTTTAGCGTTTCATGGAAATGAAGCTATGTGGTTTGAAGCGTTTATGGAGATTTTGAAGACTTTGAAGATGTTTGGATGCAAATTGATGATATTTTGAGTTATGAAGATGTGTTTAATGCATATGAAGACGTTTGTGATCGTTTCAGATTGATTTGAAGCTATTTTGATGATTATACAAGGTGTTATGGTTGTTACATCATCTGTCACGATCATTACAGGAGTCAAAAACAAGCTAGAGACACTATCCATATTTCATCCAGAGAAGAAGCAGCACGAAGGTCACGATCGTGACCAGGCCCGTCACGATTGTGACGCCTTTTAGTAGAAAGATATTTTTTATATTTTGACGCGATTTTCTCCAGATTTCTTAGAGTTATGCTATTTTTCTACAATTACACCATGTTGTGCTCATTTTCAGCAATTAAATACGAGTTAAAAACCCTAGTTCTTCATTCTTTTAGGTTTTAGATTAGATCTCAAACAACTTTATTCTTTGCTCATGTTGCTCGGATTGGATTTTCAGAGTTGTTTGCTTTGGATTATCAGTTGTAAGTACTTTCGTTGATTATTAATGCACTTAAGTCATTTGATTCAATCTATGTTGAACATGATGATTACTTTTGCACGTTTATCAATGTTTGTGTTGCTTTCCAATATCATGAGTGAGTAGTTAGTTAGTAGGGAGTAATCATAATGACACGAAGTGAAGGGATTATGAGATCTGTTGGACATATCAATTGAGTATGATTTGTTTTACACATCAATTATGTCAAACATTGGATTTTTTAACATAATTGATAGATGATTTACCTAGATGGGCCGCCGAGATGATTTCATATATTGACTATAACATGATTAGTTTATGAATGCTTCTAAATTGATCACTTAGATATATTAATAGGTTAATCTAACTAATGATTCAAACTATTTTGGTCATATAAATAACAACTAAATAAGTTATAAATCAAGCTATCTTGCTATAGTTTATTTAGGATCTCTTGACATATGAATGGTAGACCAATCTATGTTGGTATTTAATTCATGTTTGGCATGTTTTTGATTGATTTAATTATCTATTTCATGTATTCATGCTATCATGGTATATAGGGTAGATGATTAGTGTAATTATTCAACTTATCTTGATAATTAAAATACTAAAGAAAGTGATTAAATATATCCCATTTATTACAACCGGACCATTCATATACATATCCATATTAATTCATTATCTTTAGTTTCGATGATTAATCCGTAAGTTGACTGAAGTTATGAGAATCCTCCCTACATTTATTTTCAACAATTACAACTATGTTAAACAATCTAGTGCAATCGATTACTTTAGTTATCTAGTTCTTTTTGCATTAGTCATTAGTATTAATTAGTTTGTAATTGAAGTATACAACCCCACATTTCTTAGTTTTAGATTAAGTAATTAATAAATCTAGTTTGGTCATTAATAATTATACACTCCATCTCTCTGTGGGATCGATTCCTGTTCATTTTATTTACATTAATATTGTTAGTGGTGATTAATCTGACGTGCCTATTATAGCACCGAACCAAAGCTTAATTCAAGAACCGGATTCTTAGGATTGATTTGCACTTATTGAATTGCCTAGGATATTTACCCTTGACAATGTCTTAGTGCTCACATTGGACTACATTAGAATATACAGGAAATTGAATGCTTAGATTTTCCTAGAACTTTATTCATATTAAATTATTCACTAGTTTATGTAATAATTGTCCATGATTAAATCCATTAATTATGAATGATCGTGCAAAGTTGTAATTATCTATTTATAACTTTTGTCCTCATATTTTGTTTATCTATATTAGGCTTAATTGAAGTTAGGAGTATTAATATTTATTGGTTTTATATTTTTATTTTTTTCTTTCCGTGGGAACGATCCCTACTCACCACTACTATATTTCGAGTGGTTAATTTGAAGAGTTTGACGACACATCCTTCATCTTCTTTTATTGACATTTTCATGGTTGGGTAAATTTCCTTTCTAGCTCTTCCTTTTTAGGTTGAAGTAGTCGATCTTCCACTGATCAGATTATGACCTTTACTAGACCTCCTTGAACAGGTCAAAGTCTTGTTCCTTTAAGACCACCACCTTCTCTGGTCTAGGTTTTCTGGGTAATTTTGGTTTTGCAATGTTTGGATCTTCGAGAATTTTTGGTGCTCAGGGTTTGTATTGAAGTTTAGGTTTTTGATGATTCTAGGACTTGTATGTCAAAGGGTTGTGATTTTCCTTGTGTTTTCGTCATCATTGATGGATCTTGGTGCTAGGTTGAGAGAGTTTTTTTATTTTTTTGTGTGGAGAATTTGGGATGTGCAGAGTTGAGAGAGATGAACTGGTTATGTGGTTTGAATTTATATGACTCGTGTTTGGAGGGTTATGGAAGTGGAGGAGTTGGTGGTTAATGATGACATGGAAAGAAATTTATGGGAAGTTGTGGCATAGTCTGCATGGGACATTATTTGTCAAAAAGCTTGGGCAGTGGATTGGATAAGGATGAGACAACTATCAACAAATATTCGGCTCTACTGTGGTGATTACAAAAATAATCAAAGATCTTTTATCAATACATATCAACTGCATAATCATTACGAGATATTCAAAACTATATTTCATGCATCATAACTGTTGAGTTCATAAGTTTTGATTATAATATTGATTGAACAAATTGATCATGACTATAGGTTGTTAGAAAAACACACGAAGATCCGTACCTTCCCCGTTGGTATCAGAATTGAGATAGGTGTAAGAAAGGCCCAGGTGTTCCCCAGTTTCCATATATATTTCATAAACATGGAAAGTTCTTATTTTTGTAATTATGCTGAGATTGTTAAATCCTTATCGTTTATTGTAATTATCCTATTTATGGACGAACAATATATTGAGTGAAATTTGAATATTTTGCTACAAAAATCGATTTTGGATTATCTTGTAGATATAGAAAGTTTTGGAGGCTTGTGCATGGAAAGAAGATCAGATTATTGTCCAAATGAAGATGGAGTTTCAAACTTACTGATCACTGAAGTTCAATAAAAGTGAGACCATCAAATTGCAATCAAAGAATAAAGAACCAATCTGCTATCCATAGAAGTTCAATCCAGTTCCACAAACATCCACAAGCCTAAGACGATGATCGTTTGGTGTTTTGAAGCTGACACACAACTAATAGAAGTTGCTGATGTTGATTGACTGGAGAGTTGATCAAGAAGTTCTCAGGAACACTTGTGCTTTTTCTGCTTTTCTCTCTCACATAGAACCCCATGATTATAAGGAAGCTCTAGCTGATCCTGATTGGGTATGTGTAATGGAAGATGAATTGAATAAGTTTGAAAGAAGCAATGTGTAGCATCTTGAACCTAGACCTAGTAATCACCCTGTAGTAGAAACAAAATGGGTTTTTAGAAACAAACTTAATGACAGTGGCATAATTAATAGAAATAAAGCTAAGTTAGTGGTCAAAGGTTACAGTCAAGAAAAAGAAATTGATTATGAAGAAACCTTTGCACCTATTGTTAGATTAGAAGCCAATAGGACGTTGATTGCATTTGCTACTCACATGAATTTCGAGCTATATCAAATGGATGTGAAACATGCTTTCTTAAATGACTATCTAAAAGAGAATGTATATGTTGAACAACCACCTGCCTTTGAAGATCAAACATATCCTGATCATATTTATAAATTGGACAAAGCTCTCAATGGCCTTAAACAAGCCCCCAGAGCTTGGTATGAAAGGCTCTCTGAATTCTTGGAGTCCCATGGTTTCACTAAGGGCCAAGTGAATAAAACTTTGTTCATCAAGAACCATGCCAAATCTGATTTGTTAGTAGTGCAAATTTATGTTGATGATATCATATTTGGTGCTACTAATGAGATCTTGTGCAAGGAATTCTCTGAGCTCATGAAAGAAGAATTTGAGATGAGTATAGGAGAGTTGACATTCTTCCTTGGACTCCAAATCAAGCAAGGAAAAGAAGGGACAATCATTCACCAACAGAAATATCTCAAGGAAGTACTCAAGAAATTTGGCATGTTGATTCTAAGACTTTTGACACTCCAATACCTACTGCATGTAACCTGGATATTAATCCTAAGGATGTAGATCAGAAATTCTAAAGAGGTATGATTGGTTCCTTACTCTATTTGATTGCTTATAGACCTGGTATCACATTTAGTGTGTGCTTGCGTGCTAGATTTCAGGCTAATCCTAAGGAATCTAACCTTAAAGCTATCAAAAGAATAATGAGGTATCTTAAAGGCTAAGAAGGCTTGGGCCTTTGGCATCCTGATGGGATCAATTTTGACTTGTTAGGATATTCTGATGAAGATTTTGCAGGTCACTTAGTGGATAGGAAAAGTACTACTGGTACATGTCATTTTGTAGGTCCTTGCTTAGTCTCTTGGTCATCAAAGAAACATAATTCAGTAGCCCTTTATACCACAGAAGCTGAATATGTAGCTGCTGGAGTATGTTGTGCACAATCACTTTGGAGAAAACAACAACTTAGAGACTATGGCGTGGGCCTTGGTTGTGTTTGAATTTTATGTGACATCACAAGTGCTATATCTGTCATAAAAAATCCTGTCCAACACTCAAGAATGAAATATATTGACATTAGATATCACTTCTTGAGTGATAATTATGAAAAAGACAATATAATCTTGAAACATTGTAATAAGGAAAATCAATTAGCTGATATCTTTATAAAACTTTTAGGGAGAAAAAGATTTGAGAAGATAAGATAGGAAATAGGCATGATCAAAATATTTTAACTTCTTGCCATTACATTACTTCTCTTTCTAAAGCTGAGTTGATTAGGGAGGATATTTTGTTTGAAACTAAATATTTTCCGTAGATATGTTTCATTTGATTGATGTCAAGATAAGAAGGTCGATGATCCAGAATCTTCAAGGAAATGTCAAGTCATGATGAAAAAGGGAACAATGGAATGGGGAAGATAAGTTCTTCAAAGGTATGTTTTAAGTTGAGTTGGTCTGACATTGATTATTGCATGACCATTATTTTGTTACCACCATAAAGGCGCAGCCCTTCCTTATACTTGCCTTATATATACAACTGCCATAACTTCCCTAAGCCACATACAACCAAAAGTATCAAAAACACAAACTGACTTCCAAAAACCGCTCCAAAACTTCCCAAACTATTCTCTACATATGGCTCCTCGTCCCAGAACCAGATCCCAACACAAAGCTAAGAGCCATTTCACAAATACAAGGGAGAATTCGGTCGATATCAACGAACACTTAGGAGAGATCAGTCCTGTGAAGTCGCTTTCCACCATACATCCCAAAGAACAACAACAGTAGAATGCAATATGTCAGAGAAGTCAGAATCAAGCATGAATGAGATCGAATCTGTGAAGAAAGGAGAGGGTATAATATTGAGCCATCATGATCAAGGCAAAAGTGATGAATTTCAGACACCACCATCATCGCCAATATCAGATATACACTCCACAGTTGCGAAAGAGAAAGATCCTATGGAGATTCTGACAGAAATTGCTGAAAAGGAGATCAAAGCCATCTAAGGAGAAAAAAAAATTGCCGAAAAGATCCTTGAACAGTGATGAATAAGATGAAAATCCTAGCCAAGAAAACCCAGATCCTATAATTGAAGTTCTTAAAGGCCTTGCTACTGAACATCCCTCACCATCACTGAAGGATACCACATCCCTAACACCAATAGAGATTGATACAACGATTCAGGGAGAACCTGAGAAAATCAAAGACCTAGCCAAGGAAGGCCTAGGCCATCCTGCTGAAGAGAAAAAAGAAGAAGGCTACTGCTAATGCCTTCTTGGAGAGGCTTGTTGAAGAGGTACTCTTTGATGATTCTGAATACCATGCTGACACTGATGCATTCCATGACTCAACACCACCACCACAAAAAAGCAAACCAAAAGGCCTATTGAAAAGAACCACAAGATCCTAAACCTCAACGTCCCAAAGCACCATAAAGCCACAGTCAACTCCCACCAAATCCACCAAAAGAAAAGCCCCAACGCTGCTGTTTGACTCCTCTGATACAGAAACTGATGAAGATCTTCCTAAGGTAACTAGGAAGAGAGCAAAGATGGAGAAGCCTATCCCTATTGGTTCTAGGGATATTCAGCTTAGAAAGGTGATTTCTTTTACCTGGCTTAGGAGTAATGGACTTGGAGAGTTGGCTCCTGCAATCCAGAGTCAAGAATGGACTACTTTGATAGGGTATGAAGCTCACTATCATCCACTAGCCATAAAGGAGTTTTATAAGAATTTGGAGTACAACGAGGCCCAGGCCTCCCTCACCATCAATATGAATGGTAAATCCTTTCTTCTTACTGTTAAGAAGTTGGGTGAGATTTTTTGATATTCCGATTACTGGATATGATGTGTATACCAAGTTTGCGTAGCCAATGGTGGATGGGATTGAACCTCTAGCCTTGGTAAAAAAGTATGCTCAGAATCAGACCTTGAATACTATGAGGAAGGTCACCACCAAGAAGCTCTTTGATATGCATAGGCTTATTCACATTTTTGTTATTAAATGCTTGATTCCAAGAGGTTCAAGAAAAACTGAAGCTACTGCACTGGATATGATTTTGATGGAGCTGCTGATGGATAAGAAACCCATCAACTTGCCTGTTCTTGTGATCAAACAGATGCAATATGTGGCTTCTCATTGGAGCCATGAGCTTCCATATGGTGTTTGGCTCACAAAGGTCTTCATGCATTTCGAAGTGCCAAATTTAGAGGAAGACACAGCCAAGATCACTGTTTTTGATAGGTATGGGGAGAGCTACTTCAAGATATGTATTGTTAACAAGGTTGATGGTGTTTAGAAGAGACTAGCTGTAGCAAGACCCGGGCTTCAGCAACAACTCCTGATTCACAGCCACAAGAACCTCCAAGTTGCCTCAAATGCTTGGAGAATGTGAACAGGATCTCAGATTTGCACTCCATGCTGTTGGCTGTCAACGTTCAGCTGAAGGAAGAGGAGAAGAAGGTGGTCGAACTGACCAAAAAGCTCAATATTATCAAGCTTGAATTGAAGAAGATATAGGATATCTCCTTTCCCTACACCTCCCAAACCTAACCCAATAACCCTGAAGCCTATTTCTCTTTGAATGAGCCAATCTTTGAACTATCCTATCTTTGAATTATGGTCAAGTCTTGAATTTGCTATATGCTTTATAATAATCAATGTTATTGCTTGCTTTGCTTATTTATATTTGAGGAATGAAACCTGACACCTTGGACTAGTGTTTCTGGATCTGAAATGATTTCTATCCTTGAGGGTAGGGATGGTAAGATCTTCTTGCAGGTACATTGAGATGTGGAGATTGTCTGCAGGGATATTTTGTTGAAAAATAGGCTATTTTTCCCTTTTTGAGGATGCCAAAGGGGGAAGAAGAAGTGTGATGGCCATTGATGGAGTTATCTTTGATTGTGTTTATGGCTTGTCTTACTCTTAAGTGTTTTTAGCTCTGATTGTCTTTGTAGGATATTATGTTGATGCGAAGCCAGCCAAGGGTGTAATTATGGCATCTTCCACGTTCGTCGTAAAATGTGCTAATTTGTTTTTATGTCGCTAAAAATACTAATGTAGATATGGAAGCAGGGGTCAATCCCACAGGGAACAGAGAATGTCGACCTTAACTCAACTTGAAGTAATTTCTATCCTAGGAAAGGGGTAGGATTAAAGTTTGAATTCTTTGGGGGGGGGGGG